>PVJX010029893.1:0-22514 GCA_004027295.1 Dolichotis patagonum | reverse complement strand
CCCATCTTCAGCAGATTAAAGAGCCTCTGGGGCGTTACAGCCAACAGGGGCCTGCCCTTCTTTTTTCGGGCAAGGTCGGACCCAAACGGGGGGCCGGCCTGCAAATCCCTTAAAGTGCGTCCACCAAGGGCCGGGTTGAGCCTCCGCTCACCCGCAGGTACGTACCTTTTCTCAACGCAGTCACAGGGGCCGCAGAAGTTGCAAGGAGGATTCAAGTTCCCCGTACGGGCCACCAATTGTCCGGCGCCGACTCCGTCCCGCGGAAGAGAGCACACGAACACTGGACTTCTGCAAGCTCCTTTATTGACCGGGCAGCAACCTCATCACATGTCCATCCTTGACGGCTCCCTGCGTGTTGTGCAATGAGCACTTCCTTACACTAAGCTTATAAGCTGTCTATAGCCAATCGAAGGGTTCTACGTGGAAGCGAGCTATTGGCCATTAGCGCGGGGCAGATTGTGTGTAGCCATATTTGGTGCTGGTTGCAACCTGAGCAAGAACCCGGAAGCAGGATGTAGGCGCCATCTTGGGCACACGATGGGCGGGGGAGCAGTATAGGTGGAGTGTGGGCGCCATCTTGCGCGCATGCCCATTAGGACTGGCTCCCAACAGTACACTGGTGGGGGAGGGGCATCTTCTGCTACCCAGTGCAATTTAGTATTCTATAAAAATAAGAAATTCTACCAAACAGTGAAACCAGAAATCAAGTATTCACCAAATGACATTGGATTCCAAATGCCTTTAGGATCTTAATAAAAGCATATCCAAAAGTCTTCTGGAAGAAATCGAGAAAAAACAATCATCAACTTGGTATGATGGTGATAATTCCACAGATGACACCTACCTAACATTCACAATAAGGAAGATTTGAAGTTCTGACTACCTAAAAATAAAAATAATCATTAGTAGGTAGATATAATTTTAAAAACTAAAATGCAGATATAAGATTGAGCAAAAAAAAGTATTGATATCCATATTACCAAAATCATTTAAAAAGATAACCTAACAGTACAAACTAGTCAAAGACTAAGAACAAGTGATAATTATTTTATGAAGTAGAATAAAAAACAAGTAACATATAGAAAATAAAATATCAGTGGACTATAAATAGTATATACTCATGCAGTCATTCATAAATTAGAGATGTTTGTGGGTAGTTAATTTTAGCCCATCTGACTGATCAAGTTGAATTGCTTGCTTACACCTGATTCAGATATGGAAAACAGATATTTGGGGACTGCTTGCCAGGAGAGGGGATTGTGCCCCCCTCCCCCCGAGGTTTCACTGGCCCCAGTTCATCATACCCAGCTTCCGCCTCTCAATTTAGGGAGCCATGAGCCTGCAGGGGAGTTGGGACTGAGTGAGGTCAGGGGATTGCTTCCCCAGACGTTCTGCTGGCCCCAGTTCACCATGCCTAGCTTCCTCCTCTCAATTTAGGGAGCCAAGAGCCTGCAGGAGAGTTGGGACTGCACGCCAGGACAGGGGATTGCTTCCCTGGAGGTTCCACTGGCCCCAGTTCACCACGCCCAGCTTCTTCCTCTCAATTTAGGGAGCCAAGAGCCTGCAGGAGAGTTGGGACTGAGCGGGGTCAGGGGATTGTGCCCCAGAGGTCCCAGTTCACCACACCCAGCTTCCGCTTCTCAATTTAGGGAGCCAAGAACCTGTGGGGGAGCCAGGACTGCTCCAGGAGCTGAGGGCTCAGGAGGTGATTTGCCACACACCCAGAGGAAGCTTTGGAACACTGCTCAAAGCAAGGAAATATAGAAAAAATGACAAAAGGAAAGATCAAAAGACAAGCTCAAATCTCCAGCCCATCCCAAGAAAGCCTACGAGCCATGTACATAGAGGAAATTAAAAGCCATACACCTGAAATGACTGAAATAATAGCAACTAAAATAAAGAAGCAACTAGGGGAAGCTATGGAGAAATTCAAATCAGAAATAATTGCCCAGGTAAAAGAAGAAATGATAAAAGTAGTGAAAGAAATAGTAAACACATCTAGTGAAGACACAGCTAAAAAATTAGAGGAACAAACCAAACAGATAGAATCCCTGAATGAACAATATATGAAACAAACAGAATACATAAAGCAGATTCAAAGAGATATATAGGAAATAAAAAATTCTATTGAAAGCTGTAAAAACCACCTCAATGAAAGTGAAGATAGAATTTCAGACCTCGAAGATAAGATCACAGCTAGTAAACAGGAAAGGAAATATCTTTTAAAAATAACAAAGAATCAGGAAATAATAATTCAACACCTGCAAGATGATGCAAAGAAAAATAACATAAGATTAATTGGGGATAAATGAAAAAGAAGGGGACAGCCCAAATGCTATTAAGAGGATATTTACAAAAGTAATAGCTGAAAACTTCCCAAACATGAGAATAGAAACTGACATTTGGATTAGTGAAGCATATAGAATTCCAAATAGCCACAACCAAAATAAAGCTACACCCAGACACATAATAATCACCATCCCAGAAATCCACCATAAGAACAGAATACTGAAAGCTGTTAGAGAGAAAAGGGAGATCACCTATAACAGAAAACCTATCAGAATCACAGCAGACTTCTCAGCACAACCAATGAAGTCAAGAAGAGCATGGAGTGAAGTATTTCAGATCCTAAAGGAAAACCACTTCGAACCCAGACTGACGTACCCTGCAAAACTGTCCTTCAAAATGGATGGAGAAATCAGATACTTCCATGACAAAGAACAGCTGAAAAACTTCATGAACACCAAACCAACACTACAAAGAATACTGAAAGACATTCTAGATACACATAGGATAAAACCTATGCAAGGCAACTATACTGAAGATGACAAGATTCACTAAGATACTCACTCTGGTTTGATTATTGCCTGCTTTTGAAGTCTTATAATATCTCCAATGCTTCATTTTTATTCATGTTGTTATACACTGCTGAGACATTATGATAACCATTGTAGATCACCTTGTATTGTGGTTTTATAGACTTTTTACTTCATGCTTTTCTAGGAATTGCTTTGTTTTGTCTTGCAAAATATGGAAATTATAAATATACATGTAGAGACTCATGCATGTGTAGAGCTTATAAACAGTTTACAAGAACCAACTGTATAATGCATGTTGAAATGAACAACTACTTTGAAGAAAAATAGACACTACAGTACCCAGTGCTGAATCCATCATATCATGATGTGAAATCCAGCAATACTATCATTCTTTGTTCAAAGTGATTTTAGCTTGTTTTGTTTTGTTTAAGTTCAACATACATGAAGGTATGGACAGCTGTTTTGAAGAGAATGAGAAACCCTAATACACCATTCTTGGCTTCCCCATTGTCTGGTCTTGACGACCTAAAACGTCTTCCGCTTCCTGTTCAGATTAGTTCCATACTATGTTGTTTCATGTGAATTCCCTGTATGTGACAATATGGACAACTATTTGGAAGACAATAAGAGTCAATATGATAGAGAGTGAATATCTATGACTGTCTAGCTTTTAAATTTATGTCTCTTACATTGCTTTCTTGTGATCCACTTTGTTCTGTTTTGTTGTATTTAATTTTACCCTTTTGATATAAATGCATGTATGTTTGAGTATGTAAGATGGATGACCATATTGTTGTTTTTGTCAGATCGTGGAGCAGAACTATTAACAGTCTCATTGTTTGAATGTCTACTTTGCATGTTTTAATTTTGTAATTTGAACAACTATTTCCAAGATATCAGTATTTAATTTGACAAGTAATGATTTCTTAGTGGGCTTTTTTTTGGTTCTTTTCCTTTTTTCCTTGAAATTCTGCATTGTTGTTACACTTTATTCTGTTTTAATTTGTTTGGTTTTTTTCTCTTTAAATAAAATTAAAAAAATAAAGAAGTGGGTCCACCTGCCAAGTTGACAAGGGATGAATTATTGTGGTTGATGCATTGTATCAACTTCAGAAGTTTAGAAGTTTAACTGCAAGATGCAGCAGGGAGACAGGGTTCTAATTTTGTAAATATCCTCATCCTTTTCAAAGGAGGGCAAGGAGATTTTGTGAGTGCTACACTCACCCTGGATGGTAGGGGGTGGCCTGTGTACAATATAAACCAAGAGAAGAGGTTTGTTTTTTTCCTTTTGCTCTTGCTGCTGCCTTAAAGTATGATTCCTGTGCCATGTGCCACGCTGCCTTGGAGCCAACTGATTATGGACTGAAACCTCCACAAACAGTGAGGTAAATGAATTTTTCCTTCTTCCATTTTGGTACTGGGTATTCAGCCTCAGCAACAAAAGAAAAGCAACCAAGACAATAGATATATTCAACTCATGAATAAAGCCCTGTAATTCCATCCTTCTCTTGTCTGACACGGTTCCCGTACGCCATCAGGGTTTCCTGTTTTAAACTAGCAACACTGAATGCATTCCACTTGCATCCCTTCCTCTGAGTCTGCCCCAAGGGAGCCCAAGCTCATACCACAGGTCTCCCCTCTGCACAGGTGGATCCGTTCCAATGTGTGTTACCATATGATTTATGCTGGATGGAAGGGATGAGGAAGCCTCTCTTGCTGCAGAGTAGCAGGGCCAAAGAGGCAGGAAAAGGTGAAATGTGATCCTTTCCTTCTTTCAGATTGCCAGCTAGATAGATTGTACCTCAGGGCTCTGATGAGCTCTTTCACTACATTGCTAGATAGTAAGCCAACTTGGGATATTTGTGTATATCTGACAATATCTGATTTTGCAGTCTAATGAGAATGGGAGGCTATCTGGGTTTAGAAATCTTGGATTGATATTTATTTCCTTTCAGTCTGTCCACTTATTTTTTAGAAAGGTAACTGATGTCAGATAATTAGAATTTGTTTTGTAAAATTTGTTCTTCTTATTTTTCCATTCTTGTACTAGAGAACTTTTAAAATGAATTATCTCCAATAATGATATAGTTTTTCCACACAAGGGCTTACACATGTACAAATCAGCACATATTCATCTCTTTTATATTGTCTTGGTTACTTTTCTCTGGTTGTTGATACAAAATACCTAATGCCCAATATGAAGGAAGGAAAGGTTTGTTTGTTACAATTTTGGAGGTTTCAGTTCATACTCAGCTGGCTGCAAGGTAGGATGGCATGGCTGAGGGTCCCAAAGGAGAAGACATAAAGGGAAGAAAAAAGGCAAAAAACATGGCTTCTTTCAACCCTTACATTGTATGTCTGCTCTTCCCTGGGTGGGGGGCAGCACTCACACTGCCTATCCCAGCTCTAGACAACAAACCAATCACAAACACTAAATTCAGCCATGTCCATGATTGCATGAAGCTTGGGGGGGCACCTAGACACAAACCATAATAAATAGTTATATTTTCTCTTTGTGTTTTCCTCTGTTTTTCCATGACCTTCTCAAGGTGTGTTGCCTCTTAATTTGTCTTTCATTTTTTCACTTCTTTGTTTACTAATTTTTTTTAATATTTTGAAGCACCACCTTACATACATTAACTCTAAATTTTATACACTGATTAATATATGTTTTCATTTTATGAATTCTCATTGATTTCCTTTTGTGTTTCATGTACAATGATTTTCATTAAAACATCACATTTATGTTTTTTCATTTCTAGCTCTTCAGTTAATTCTATCTGCTATCTTGACTCATTGAAAGATATCCAGAGAGCTGACTACACATCACATGTGCATGTCTGTGAGATTGATTCCAGAAGAGGTCAGCATGGGAACTTCCATCGCCCTCAGGGAAGGCAGCAGGTGCCTAGCAATCCTTGGAGGCAGAGGAAGGGTGAACATGCACTTTGTGTTTGAGCACGATGTCCCTCTGTTCCTGTCCTGGATATCAAAACTCCTGGGCCTCAGCTTTCACACTTGGCCTGGAAATTACAACAGTGAGTCCCATGGTGGTGAGGGTTTTGTGTTGGATCTGAAGCTGAACCAGCAGCTTTAGTGGGCCTCTTGCTTGCAGATAGAAAACTATGGGAGTCCTCAGCCTCTGTAATCTCATGCTCTAATCCACCATGATAGACCTCCTCCAATGTATTTCCATCTATTCATTGGTTCTCTTACTCTGGAGAATCCTAACCACAATCCCACACTGTGGGAATTTAGTGTCAAGCTGATTTGCTCTTCTGTACATTGCTGTTGTGGAGTATGAAGGTTAATGTAGGGTGAAGGGACAGCTTGCTCATGGCACAAAGAGTGACCTCTGTGTTAGTTGATCAGAAGAGGGTGCTCCAACACAGTAGCACATAAGCAAAGACCTGAAGACAGTTAGATTGAGACCACAAGATTATTTGATATGGTGAAGTAACAGCGAGGAATCAGTGAAAATAAAATGGGTACAGAATTGGGGAGTAACTAAAGATAAAGTAACTCATCCTAAGTACAATGAAGGCAGTAAAAATGCAAAAGGATTTTCAGAAGCAAATTGGAGAGCCTTTCCAAACTCTCTGTCAATTTATAAAATAACATGAGACTTGATGGTCAGATTTGTATAAATGATAAAATGTTGCAGTTTTCCCCTACTTTTTTAGAATTGTATTCTTAATATGTTACCCATGATCATATTGGTTTCATAAAGTCATACAATCAAGGAGAAATATGCACCTAAATCTGTATTTCTAAATCTCTATATTAAAATGTGCTAATAAAAATAGAAAACAGTGTGACACTTTAATTGCTAAATCAGTGCTCTGGTAATATGTGTAACTCAGTGAGTAAGCAATATTAGAGATGGATTAAATTACTAATACCTCAATTAATTATTGAAAAACTCTTTTTATCAAAGTTGACCAACTTTTCAATTATGTCTGGGCAGATTCCAGCTCTCTTTATGTGAATCCATGCATATATTTTGAGTACATGATAGGCTCACGGATGTGTTCCTTTTACATAACTTTCTCTACCACTTTGTGGTCAAGAAAACACATGAAGTGTGCTATTCAAAAAGTAATGAAACACCTTTTAAAGGGTTTTGATAAACAGGAACTGAAATAACTCATGATTCAAGTTAATTTTTCTGTTCTCGTATTATGTTTTCTTCTCTCTATAAAACAGCTGCTGAAATGGGAAGGACCCTAACTTCCATGTGAGCCATAATAAGCGACTGAGTAGAGAAAGAAGATCTGACAGTCTAGAGAGATCTGGTGTGTCTTCCAATGTCAAAATTAAAATCCTACAGAAAATTTTGCCTGCACAACAACCTTCAAGAATGCGCTCTTGACCTGCTTGTTCCTCGGACTGTAGACCATAGGGTTCAGCATGGGGATGACCATGGTGTAGAACACAGATACAATTTTGTTCTTGTCCATGGAGTGACTGGAACTGGGCTTCAGGTACATGATTGTGATAGTTCCATAAAACAAAGAAACTGCAGTGAAGTGGGATGCACAGGTGGTCAAAGCCTTCTTCATTGCCTTGCCTGAGTGAATATTCAAAATTGTGATAAATATAAGCAGTAGGATATTAAAATAACACCTAGTGCAAAATAATATGGAAGCTAGAGATGAAAATGAGAATCAGTTCATTCATGTGTTTATCAGAACATGCCAGAGACATGACGGCTGGAGTATCACAGAAGAAGCGGTGGACCACATTGCTCACACAGAAAGGGAGGCAGAAGGTGTCTCCAACATCAATAGCAGCAGTCAGGAGACCAGAGATGTAAGAGCCGAGGGCTAGACGAATACACGCATTCCTCCTCATGATCATAGGGTAGTGCAGGGGCTTACACACAGCCACAAAGCGATCATAGGCCATGGAGGCCAGGAAGTAACACTCCGCAGTGGCAAACAGGACAAAGAAGAACATCTGATCAGCACAAGCATTGTAAGAGGTAAGTTTGTCGTCTGTACGCAAACCATCCAAAACCTTTGGGGTGACAGTTGAGGAGTAGCAGAAGTCCACCAGGGACAGGTTGCTGAGGAAGAAGTACATAGGTGTGTGCAGATGAGGGTTCAGCAGAATCACCAGGATCATGACAAGGTTCCCAATCAGAGTGATGAGGTAGACCAGCAGGAAAAGGGCAAAGAGAGGGCCCTGCAGTTCTGGGGCACTGGTGAGTCCTAGCAGGAGGAACGCACTCACCTCCGTGGTATTTTCCATGGCTGGTGCTACAGAGTCCCAAGGCACCCTAGAGCAGAGAGGGGAGAAGGAGCAGCAAGATGGGCACAAGTGAGTTACATGGCTGCTAAAATTTTTACACATCATTTTACTGTGACAGAAATTTGTTTTTCTTAATCAGCAGATCCTTTAGATTTTTGGTGTTCCAAAAACTATAAATTACTTATCTGTAGAATACTTTCTTGAAGAGAAGTCTTCATGGATTGTAATTCCCATGTATTAATTTTGTATATGAGTAAGCAGTGTTAAAATAGCAGAATAGGAAAGTATCCAGTGTCTGATACCTTGAAAACATCTCTCTGACAGGTAAGATGGAGTCTAACACTTTCAGTTGCAGTAATTTTCTCTTGCCAGGCTTAAATGTAACTTAATTCTCTCTCTAATCCCATTAGATTTTCATAGGAAGGACTTTGGTAACAAAATGATTGAATTTATTCAAGAGTATATGACAACTAGGAGACAAAACCAAACTTCAGACAATGCAATTTTCAACCAAAATAATTTTACTGAATTTGATACCATTCTAATTTTACTTAATTCAGCTTTAGTCATTATTTCTTTTGTACCAAGTACTATGCTAGAGATTGCTGAGTAGAGAGACTCACAAATCAATAGCCAGTAGTTACAGTGCATTGTATTCAACATTAGAGTCTGAAGAAACCAAGAAAGACAATTTGAAAAAAAATACAGCATTGGATTTGAAAACTAGGGTTCTTGGAATGGGTGCATTTATACTCATAAGTAATCTTTCTACTTGGTATGTTGGAACACTGATTTTAGCCTAAGTTTTCTGAATGTAATTTTATGTATTAGTTAAATAAATGGTGTTGGGCACTTTGGGATTTACTTCCAAATATTCTGATGAGAATTCAATGAGACAGCACCTGAGAACAGCAGAATAGGTGTGTTCAGCACAACCCTGATGATGGCCGGCTGTAGCATTAATCTCAGGATGCAGTGCTGGGCTCTGTGCAGGTGGAGGGACGTGGGTCCCAGCACACATGGCTTAGGTAAGGGTGAGTGCATTGTCTGGTAATTACTCTTGATTGATGTTCTTTTTCACATGCTATTCCTTTCAAATCTTTGGCTGTCTTCAGTGTTTCTGTCTCTTCTTTCTCTCTCAGAAGAGTGGTTGTGTCAGTCACTGTGCTTAGGGTCCAGGGCTCTCAGAGTCCTCTTATTTCAAGTTCTTCCTTACAGCATGCATCTCACACATTTCAATTGTGTTAAGAATCCCCTGTGTCTTAGATTCATCTTGCTCCTGCTGTTGTCAGCAATCAGCTGCATCATGGATGCACAGGGCTGAGATTCATGGTCTGGGAGCTTAACATTAGCCTGTCGATTTCTCAACCTGTCCCTAAGAACTGCTGTTGTCCATCTTTTCTCCTGATCCCTCCCCAGGCTACCAAACTTGGACTCTGCATTATTTCTGTTTGCCAACCTGTCACCCACTAAATCATCTGAGATAGTGTTGGTATTTGGTTTTTTTCTTGTTTTGATTTTTTGTTATGTTTTCTAGTGACAATTATTTTCATTAGAGCCATATGAATACACCAAGATAATTTCTCCTTCCCCACAGCCTCAGTTTTATCATTGTGTGCAGTTCTGTCCTCATGCAACATACTCACAGTTTCATGGAGCAGATATAAACATCTTTCTGGGCCATGGCTAAAGTTGCTATTCTGCCTCCATGTATGAAGTACAGTAGGAAAATTATCTTTATGGTGTTAGATATTATTGTGGCTGAGATGTGTTCCTAGATTAAATAGATCACTTTCTTAATGTGTGTGTCATGGTTTATGTTGGTGGCCCCCAGGCCTCATGTATTTGCATTGTACATTTGTGACTGGTTCATTGTCTAGTGCTTGGATTGATGGTGTCAGTGCTACACCTTCCTAGGGGGTGGAGCCAGGATGTGATGTAATGGCAGGAAGAAGGTGTGTCTCTCTCTTTTGCTGGTTTCCGCCTTGCTGTTTGCAGCTGCCATGAACTGTGGCCCCGCCATGCCACCCTGCCTTGGAGCCAACTGAGTATGGACTAAAACCTCCAAAAACTGTAAGAAATAAACCTTTCCTTTCCCAACTTTGGACATTTTTTCTCAGTGACTAGTAAAAAGTAACTAAGACAGAATTTGGTACCAGAAGTGGGGTCATTGCTGTGACTATACCTGACCATGTTTTTCAAGAGGCTTTAAAAATGGCTTGTGGGCAGAGTTTGGAAAGGTTTGAACATGTTGCCTGGATGCACAGAGCTGCAGCAACTTAGGTTGTTCTGTAGAGGAGATTTTGGTCAGAGCTCAGGAAACCTAAGGCTGATAGAAAGCCTGATGGTAAAGACCAGGCTTGCAAGGTTTCTGCTGGGAAGGAGGACTGTATTGGTTGTTAGACTCCCTATGATGTATGTTATGGCTTGGCAGAAAGTTTGTCTGCATTTTGCTCATGCGCAGAGACTTTGCCTGAGACTGAGATTAAGGGTAATGGACTGATTAATCTTGCAAAGGAAATTTCAAGGTAGTCTAACGTTGAGACTGTGGCATGGCTATTGTTGGGGGCTTTTAGCCAGCTTTATGTTACTAATCAAGAACAAAGAGCCCAGCAGGATAATTTAAAACACTGTGAGTTTGGCCAGAAGGACAACTCCAGTAAAGCTGTGGATTGTAAAGATAGTGCTGAGACTTGGATTGCTGAGAAGGAACAGAGAGATAAGAAAGATGGCCACCAGGCATCCCAGGAAGCAGCGGGTCTTCACCCTTTGCAGCCTCCAAACTGCAAAGTTGGAAGAATTTTCTCAGATGAGAAAGCTTCAGAGTACCATGCTCCAGAATGGCACAGGAGGCCACATGAGGTTCCAAAATGGCGGCAGCCATATGAGGTTCCAGAATGGTGGCAACATAGAAAAGCTTTTCTTCACAATCAGGTAAACAGAGCCCAGCAATTCAGGCACTGGACCACTGTAGCCAAGAGAGAGAAAAGCCTGGCTACTGCTCCAGCTGGCAGCAGACCTTGGAGGCATCCACATGGTGCTGATTTTACGTGCAAGGAAAATGCACAAATTCTGAGGGTAAGACGGCTTCCACCTCGATTGCAAAGGGCCTGGGATGCCAAGCAGTGTGCCCCTGAGAGGACAATATGCAAAGATGTAAGTGTAAAGCCAAAGGTGCCGTGGAGACCCCGGAAGTTTAGAAAAGCCAAAAACATGGATCATCCAAAAAAAGCTGCAAAAACTGAGCAGAGAGGGTTTAAGAAAAAAGTTGCAGGAGCTGAAATCCCTGGAAGTGCCCTGGGGGTGGAATCACCCAAGCCTTTTGGAGCTTGCAACCAGATTGCTTCAAATGCTGAGCATAAAACTCTAGGACTTAATGTTTTCCCTGCTGGATGTTGGACTTACTCTGTTTCCAATACTTTACATTCCCCCATTTGTAACTTTTGGAATGGTAATGTTTATTTTGTTCCTTTGCATTTCAGAAATGTCTAACCTTGTTTCACTTGTACAGGGGGTTACAGTTAAGAGTTTGCCATAGATATTGGAGGAGACTTGGGACTTAGACTTCTCAGCAATGCTGAAAATGTTAGGACTTTGGCAACTTTTGGAGATGGACTAAATGTCTTTTATATAAAGGTAATACATGAGCCTCTGGGGGTCAGGGGTGGAATGTCATGGTTTATGTCAGTGGCCCCCAGGCCTCATGTATTTGCATTGTATATTTGTGACTGGTTCATTGTCTAGTGCTTGGATTGATGGTGTCAGTGCTACACCTTCCTAGGGGGTGGAGCCAGGATGTGATGTAATGGCAGGAAGGAGGTGTGTCTCTCTCTTTTGCTGGTTTCCGCCTTGCTGTTTGCAGCCGCCATGAACTGTGGCCCCGCCATGCCACCCTGCCTTGGAGACAACTCAGTATGGACTAAAACCTCCAAAAACTGTAAGAAATAAACATTTCCAGTCCCAACTTTGGGCATCAGGTATTTTGTTTCAGTGACTAGTAAAAAGTAACTAAGACAGTGTGTGACTCAAATGAAAAACAGAGAAAAGAAGTAATATGTGAAGTAATATCACAAATCTTAAATGAAATTATCACCTAAACCATATTTTCTTTAGTAAATAACAGGTTAAATTTAATGCTTGTGGGCCTGTTTGTTTGATAGATGGTGGATAGATACATGGACAGACAGGTATAGAAAGATAGCAAAGAATAGAGGGAGGGATTATTTACACATACACCTCTCATTTACTGTGAAGAAAATGGAGGATTTAGGAAGTATACACATTTCTTATATTTTATTCCTATCATAGTTCAAGATTCAGAATCATATCTCACTTATACTCATATTTGCCTTTGATCACTGCAGTGCCAGAGGGAGTAGAGCATCCTTGTTCTCTCTGCTGGTTAAAACATTTTTGTATGTGAATTCTAGGCCCATTTCAATGCCAGTAGTTTTGAAGATGGAACCTAGAGTATTACACATACTAGACCATCCTTCTACAATGGATTTGCATCCCTCTGCTGAAGATAACTGAGTTTCCTAAAGTGGAGTTGAGATAGAACCCAGGGCTTTGCACACACTAGGCAGATGCTCTGCCATTGAGCTAAACTCTAGAATCTCCAAATAAAAGTTTCAGAAAAGATATTGAAGGAACCATATCAAAGATACTGAAAGTGTCACATTGCAGACACACCACTGTTTCTAGTTCACTTATGTTTGAAAGTTAAAAATGTATATTAAATAGAGCTTACCTTGGTATTGGAAAAGAGGAAAAGGCAATCCTGAATAGTACCTCAGAAATCAGAAATTCATTCTTGGAAAGGTATATAAATCATACTAGAGAAATTTTCTCTCACATCTTTCAGAATAAGAGGTCCCATCCTGTTTGAACTTTGCAGAGCTGTAAAAAGAATTGTTAATAGAAGTAAGACACAGATTTAGGTCTTATATGTATCATGGATTTTTCCATATACTTGTATATTATTTATTTTCTGCGGAGTTTAGTATCATCATTTGTGGAACAGAAATGGCAAAATTAATGGCAACCCTATGGTTGTGAAGAGCCTTTGAGATGTGTCTGTATATACTTCAGTAAGTCCTATACAATTAGTGTGAAATAAGAATCCTTGAAAATACTGAATCTGGGGAAATGCTAAAACTATTAGCATTCTCTTGGGTAAATTGTGACCAAGAGGACTCTGCTTTGAATCTTGTCACTTTAGGACAAAGTCATGTGGACCGTGATCTGATGTTAGCGCTTAGCCCATGGGAATCAGGAGAAAACTGTGTAAACTTGGACCTCTCTGGGAGTGCTGACTCCCTTTAGGGAAAGTGCTTATCTAGTGGAGAAGCAATTAAACTCAATGCAGGAGTACACTTTTTATGTTGAGTGACACATAAATGTAGTTGTATTTACTTTTTGCCCCCCAACTCTGTTATTTTGTCATTACATACATAGTGTGTTTAATTCATTACATTTAATGTTCTATTGATATTTTAATATATCCCACATATTTAGTTTCTCTACTGTGTTTTAATTCATTTCACTTTTTTCTTTCTATTTGTTATTATGAGTCTATAGGTTATCAAAATTTTAGGAAACTGATAAATAAATTTCATTTTTTTCCTGTGTTTACTATCAGCTGAGAATGATTCAGGGATCAATGGGATGAGGATTTTAGGAATTAATATCTGTAAGTCAACTGAATACATGGTTGATGTCTACAGGCAGAGGCTGCCTTCCTACCCCACGACCTTTCCATAGCACACACTGGGTGCTGCATCCCCATCCTCTGGGCTCTGTCTATAAACAGGCAGGTAGATATTAAGAAAGGACAAAGAAGGGGCTGGGGATTTAGCTTAGCGGCAAGTGCCTGCCTTGCAAGAGCACCATGGTGAGTCTGGTCCCCGGTACTGATTAAAAAAAAGAAGAAAGGACAAAGGAAGAGGTCACATGTTTGAGCCTTAGGGCTTAGATTTTGCTATAAGAGGGTGGTCAATTCATGTGTGGGGCATTTAATTGTCAGTACCAGTAAAAAACAAATAGAAACAAAGTTAGAAGTACCCAGTTCCTCATCTTCTAGTTATTGTAAATTAAAGGCTTATTCTATACATTATTCCTGGAATACAGAGCTCAGTGGTTCCTTATAAAACTTGATTTTCACAGACATACCACACTCATGGATAAAATCCTAAAATGTCATCCTTCCCTTCTCTGTCTGAGTTCCCTGTATGTTATTGGTGTTTCCTTGCTGTAAACTTGTAACACTGAATGCATTTAGCTAACATCACTTAACTTTGGGTCTGCTCCAGGGAAGCCCAGCCTGGTATCACAGGTTTCCCGTCTGCGCAGGTGGATCCTTTCCCATGTGTGTTTACCACGTGATTTATGCTGGATGGAAGGGCTGGGGAAGCTATTCCTGCTGCACAGAAGCAGCAGGCAGGAAAAGGCAAAGCATGATCTTTTCCTTCTTCCGGATTCCCGATTAGATAAATTGTACCTCAGTCCTCTGCTGAATGCTTTCACTGTATCTCTGAACAGTAACCGCAATTTTTGATAATGCCCTCGTTTTGCAATCAAATGCCACTGATAGTTTTTCTTTTCAGTCTTTTTATTTCTTTATTTCTTTTCAGTCTTTTAAGATATAAATTTGCACATTTCATTATTTTGGGTGAGGAGATTGATGTTAAGTAATTACAAATTCCTTATATAATTTATTCTTGTCCTTATTTTTTCTAGTCTCTCAACAGCGAATTTTTCAAATGAATCCTCTTAATGTTGATGGAGCTCTTCAATACAAGGACTTAACTTTCTTCAATTTATGCATTTCATATTTTGTATTTATTTTTCCTCTTTTTGTTCTATTTTTGCAATAGACTTTGTTAGTGTGTCCTATGTCTTTATGTCTTTCCATTTTTCATTTCTTACCATACAGTGTTCTTTTAAATATTTTGCAGCACCAACTTGCATATGTTCATTCTAAATTCCATTTTGTCTAGTGTAATATTACTCTATTCATCAACATCAAAAAGTCTATAGAATAGTATATATTTTATTTTCATGATTTCTTACTGATTTTCTGTTCATGTTTTATGGTCCATGGTGTTCATTTAGAATGTGTTTTTGTTTACTCAATTGTATCTCTCAGTTAATTTCATGTAGTATTTTGACTGATCAAAAGCTCTACACACTGGATTAAACATTGTATTTGGGTATCTGTGAGGTTGACTCAATAAGAGGTCAGCATGGGAACTGTCAAAGAGTAGTGATCATCCTCAGGGAAGGCAGCAGGTACCTAGCAATCCATGGAGGCAGAAGAAGGGTGAATGTGCTCTGTGTGTAGGACATCCCACTGCTCTTGTCCTGAGAATCAAAATTCTTGGTCCTCAACTCTCACATTTGGCCATTTGGAACTTACACCAGTGAGTGCCATGGTGGTGAGGGTATTGGGATGGACCTGAGGCTTCACCAGCAGCTTTAGTGGGCCTCTAGCTTACAGACAGAAAATCACGGGAGTTCTCAGCCTCTGTAATCTCATGCTCCAATCCATCATAATAAACCTCTTCCTGTGTATTTCCATCTATTACTTCCCTTACTCTGGAGAATCCTAAACACTCTTTCACACTATGAAAATTCTGTGTCAATTGGTTTGCTCTTCTATGCATCACTGGTGTGGAGTATGAAGCTTAATGTAGGGTGAAGGGACAGCTTTCTTGTGGCAGAGAGTGACTTCTGTGTAAGGTGATCAGAGAAGGGTGCTCTGACACGGTAGTAAAGAAGTGAAGACCTGAAGAGAGTTTTGAGACTGAGTCTACAAGATTATTTGAACTAGTGAAGAAACAGCAAGGAGCCAGGAAACCTAAAATGAGTACGGAATCAGCTGTAGGTACAGAAAGTAACTAATCTTTAGTAAATGTAGGACAGTAACAATGCCAAAACATTTTCTGAAAGCTACATGGAGAGTCTTGCTGAGATCTCAGCAAATTTTTAAAATAGTGTGAAAATACATAGGAGTACACTGAAAAATGATTTTATTTTTCCTGATATTCTGGATGTTTTATTTGAGATTTTAAACTTGACCATGTTGGTTGTATAAAGTAATTCAGTCAAGATAAAATTAATTCATTTAGGATTCTTTATTTCTGTATCTCTAGATAAAATATGCCTTTAAAAAGGCAGATAAATTCATTTAGATGTATGACACTTACTGTTAAACTGAATCAAACAGTACTCCTCACCTAAGTGAATAAACAATGTTATACATGAGTTAAAATTTTTAAATTTTATTTTAAAGAAGATAAAACCAACGAAAATAAAACAGAATAAAAGCAATAAAAAAATCATTGTACATGATATATGACCTCAAACCATACGAAATTAACAATAATTACCATAATGCCTCTTGCTGTCTTCAAAATAGCTGCAGATACCCTTAGACATAGTAAAAATCAAACAGAACATAACAGGCTAGAATCAATAAAAAGAAAACTATGAATGCAATAAAGGATTCAAAACAAGACAATAATAAATCCAAAATAGCTACCATAATTTATTTTGTTGTCTTAAATAAATGCTCATGCCATCAGATATAACAAAATTTAAAAAAAGAAACAGAATAAAACCCAACCCAACAAATCAATGAAAATGATATCGGACTCCAAAACAACATAATAAGGAATCAACATGGCTACCACCTTCAGAAGGAGATCCCCCCTAGATGCCACACTGCATACCATTATCTTCTGAATACATGATCAGACCACTGGCCCTAGACCTACAAGGTCAGTGAAAGACCAAGCACCACAAGTATCCAAATGCATTTCCTCTAAATGGCTATCATCACAGCCTGCATTTCTCCAGATCAGCCAGTAGCTTATGTGTGTGTGCTGAGGGGTAGAGGGTTGGCTCTTCTTGTTTGCCAGCCTGCATGGCAGAAGTGGCTGGGTTCTGATTGTCCCTTGCTGGTGGTGGCCCATGCATGGCACTGGTTCACAAGGGATGGTTTGCTTCTTGGTGAATCCTTGTTTTCTCCCCCCTACATAAATTAAATTTTTAATGCCTCAACTAAGTTATGTTTTTATCAAAAGTTATCCACTTTCCATTTATGTCTGGCAAGTTTCCCACTCTAGTTTATGTGTGATCACATGGGTACATTAGTAAATATTTTCATGAGTCTAGGGATGACCTTTTTTTTTAACCTGTGCTTATGCTCAAGGAAATACATGTAAAATGAGCAAATTAATCAAATGTCTTTAATAAGGTTTTTGACAAGCAGAAATCAAATAGTTATGATTCACCTTATCTGTTTTGTTCATGTATTATATCTCTGGAGACATTCCCTTATTTCTAGAAAAGAAATATTTGAAGCAATGAGTGTAATACTTTAGAAACTTAACTTCTATATGGACCTTAAAATGAGATTCAGTATATGGAGAAAACCTGACAGTCATGGAACCAAGTTCCTATGTTAAAAATCTAAATCTTAAAGACAATTTTGCCTGCAAAAGAATATTTTTGAATGCGCTCTTGACCTCCTTGTTCCTCAGGCTGTAGACCAGTGGATTCAGCATGGGAATGACCATGGTGTAGAACACTGATGCCATCTTGTCTGTGTCCATGGAGTGACTAGAGCTGGGCTGTAGGTACATAAAAATGACGGTTCCATAGAAAATGGAGACTGAGGTGAGATGGGAAGCACAGGTGGACAGAGCCTTCTGGTATCCTGAAGTTGAGTGCATCTTTAGAATAGTGATAAATATGAATACATAAGATATCAAGATAACTAAAAGAGCAAAAAAGACATTGAAGGATGCTTCATAAAGTAGAACCAGCTCATTAACTTGTCTGTCAGAGCAAGACAGAGCCATGACTGCTGGAACATCACAGAAAAAGTGATGGACCACATTGGAGTTACAGAAAGAGAGATTGAATGTGTCCCCAACATGGATGGAGGCATTCAGGAAGCCACAGAGATGGCAGCCTATGGCCAAGCATGCACACACACTTGTGGTCATGGTGGTGCTGTAATACAGGGGTTTGCACACTGCTACATAGCGGTCATAGGCCATTGAGGCCAGGAGAAAATTTTCCATAGTGACAAAGGCTGCAAAAAAGAACATCTGAGTAGCACAAGCATTGTAGGAAATGACCTGGTCTTCTATAAGGAGCCCAGACACAGCTGTGGGAGTGACAGCTGAAGAATATACAACATCTACTAGAGACAGGTTACTGAGGAAAAAGTACATGGGGCTGTGGAGATGAGAATCTACAACAGTTAAGACAATCATCCCCAGGTTGCCTACCACATTGATCAAGTAGATGAAAATGATCATGATGAAGAGTGTGACTCGTAGTTCTGGGGCGTGAGTTAGACCTAGGAGGATGAACTCCGTCACTTCTGTCCCATTCTCCATCAATGTTACGTGGGAATCAGAAGATTCCCTGCAGCAAAGGGAAGCAAGGACAATGCCATGTTAGTAGATATTGTAGAACAGATATTACCCTAAAAATGAAATGCTTATATACCATGTGTAATACTTTGTTAGAACAGTAATACTATTTCAAGTTTACTCATACCCAAGCATGAGGATAACTACAGAAGTGACTTCATTAATTCTCTGTAGGATTACAAATTGTTTAACTGCAAATATTTGCCAAGATTTTTTACCCATTTTTCTATATATATAGTGAATTTGTTGAACTATTCATACATGTCCAAAATTTTATATATGTATTTTATTGAAAAACTAATGATATCTACTGAAGATATAATTATGTCTTTTTTTAAACTTTTTTTTTATTTTAAAGAGGGTAAAACAAGCCATAACAAAACAGAACAAAGCAGATCAAAAGAAAACAATGTAAGTGACACAGGTTTCAAAGCAAGACAATAGGAGATCTACAGAGGCTACTGTAATGTCTCTTGTTTTCTTCTAAATAGTTGTCTATATCTTCACACAAAATGAATTAATACAACACAAAATAATATAAAACTGATCAGAACAGAGTAAGGAACACATTACAGGCCTTCAAAACAAGACAGTAGGAAAATCAACAATGGCCATAATGTCTCTTTTCTCTTCAAAGTAGCTATCCATACCTGAAGATACTATAATGAAAAATAAATACAAAAATGCAGAAAAACACTGCTTAAATTCTGAGTGGTTTTTTTGCCTCATGAGTACCAGGAATGATAATACTATTTAAGCAGAATGATGGACTCTATATTTACTTAGGCTAGGTAGGTGACAATGCACTACTCTTTAAGTGCAGGTGATATGTGAAATCTTTGGACCTCCTTGTCCTATGTAACTGACATTTTTTTTTAGTTTGTGTTTTGTTTTTGATTAATTTCTTTCTTGAATTGCAAACCTCGCACTGAATGTATATTTCCCCCCCCCCCTTTCTTTTTTTTTTTTTAATACTTGAGAATTGAATTCATGACCTCACATTTGCCAAGCAGGCACTTATGCTGCTGAGCTAAACCCCCTGCCGCCTGTATGTTTATTTTTTTATACTAACTCCTACTTTGTCCTCTCACCATTATCTACAGTTGAGTTCCTGAGATTCAGGACTGACTCTTTATAGTTTGTGAGTGGATGTTAGCCTCCAGATCTCTCTTCTCTGGCAAATGCCACCTTAGAAACATGTAGTATAACATCATACAGTACCCCATAAATACATATATTTATTATTTGTTTACTAAACTAAATCATTAAAAAGTTTCAGCTGACTCTATGGTTGAATAGAAACAGTGTTCTGATTTTTAAAATTTGAATTGGAAGTGTTCAGTTTCCATCAAAGGCTAAGTACTGTTCCTAACCATTTTCCTCCTTAACCCATGGTAACCTTGCTTTACAAACCAACTCCTAAAAGGCTTTATATTTACTAGATTTAATACACATGATTCCTTTTAGCAAGTATTCTGTTCTACATAATGATAAGGGTGTTATAAAATTGGGTGTGTGAGATTGTGTGTTATGTATGTGTAGGTATCATTGCTTTTACCATTAAGATAAAATTTGTGAAATTTTCTGTTGACACATTTAAGGTGAAGAAGATTCAAGATTTCAACTTAGTTTTGAAATAATCAACAGCCTTTGCTTTTATTCAAATCACATCAATGTGGATAGATGTACTAAAATGATAAAGTTCAGAATTTGCTAATTTTTTCAGGGGGAGGCTTTCTTTTACTTAAATAAGAATCCTTCATTCTATTTTTCTTTGTCTCCAGTGATGAAGTATGTGCAGTAGTCAAGTTGAAATAATCATCATTATCCAGAACATCACCTTTAGTGTTGCTTGGACTAACCTTTTCTTTTTGGTAGCGGGCCAAATGAATGATGCTACTTGAATAATGTTTAACTCACTACAGATGCAATTTTTGATTTTTGCATCTCATATTTATCCTTTTCTAAGGAAAAAAAACAGATTTCTGTTCTCAAAAAATCACAGTAAGTGTGTATGTCCCACTGGTTCTTCATGACAGTTTTCCTAAGTATGCGTATTAAATATAGTATCTTACCTTGTTGCTTGAAAGTGTATAGCAATCATAACAGTGAATCCAAAAACAAAATTTAACCATAAATTAATGCATTAATTATAGTAGAAAAGCTGGCTTTCAAGTAGTGATCAATGATTCCTGTATTTCTAAGGCAATGAGAGAATAATGGAAGAAGTGTTCTTAGAGATTCAAGTCCTGAATTTCCCTTGCATCTTTTTCTAGATTTTTAGAAGAGTCACTTACCTCTTTCTTAACAGTGCAATAAAACCAATAAAATTACCTCTTCTATACGATACACAGAAATGCATTTATAAATAACAAATAAGGCGATGTCTATAAAAACTCACTGTTGGGTTATCATTTTCTAGTCACTAAATAGATATTCTATTTTGAGGTATTACCTAAGCTGTGTCACAGGGTCCTAGGAAATCCTAAAATTGAGACAGGCCTGCTTGTATAAATGACTATCTACATTCAGAGGAAGAAAGGACATTCAAGGGGGTAGGACTGAAGTGTGGGTCCTCTCAAATGAAGTGGCCTGGAATTGAGCTGAATATCAGAAGTTATGATTAGGAGGCAGGAGTAGGCTTTGAAGACACAGAGCTCCCAGGGGACTTCTCCAGGACAGCATCTGTAGCTCCTCATGCTTTTCTCAGGTAAGAAACAAACTACCTGTGGGAATCCATTTGGGTGTTTTGAGTGTGCACTTATGCTTTGCAAATTGCTCATTAATGTATAAATCCCAGAAAGCAATATGCACAATTTTTAGGATAAAATTCTAAGAATTTGTGTTAAACTTACAGCTACAGGACTACCTGAATCACTGCACTTCCTGAGATTACTGTAGTCAACTTCCCTCCCACCCAGTTTTCTGGGAACTGCTAAAAAAGATTTCCACATAATTTTTCCTTTGCAAGAAAGTCATTCATCAGAATCCTAGGAATATGTGATCTCTGATAATTATATTATCATAAATTCAGTTGGAGTACAAGCATTTGTTACATACATCTATAGTGAAATTTTTTTATTAGGGGGTGCTGAGAGCCTGGAGCTGAGCTCAGCTCTAGTTTCTGTGATTTCTTCTTACTGAGTGCTCAAAGGATTCTTGGACACCCTCAAGCATCGCAATGGATGGCTATCTGTAATCCTGAGCTCAAGCCCTTCACCCCCAGGAAGTCTCCCAGAAAGCAGCATCTCGGGCTGTCTCTTTGGGACCCGAAACTCTCAGACCCATAGAGTGGCCTGGGCTGTTTGGAACGAAAGTCTGCGCAGACCTGCATCTTGGCGTGACTCTTTGGGACTGGAAGTCTCCCAGAAAGCAGCACCTCGGCCTGTCTCTTTGGGACCCGAGCCTCTCGGACCCATAGAGTGGCCTGGGCTGCTTGGATCGAAAGTCTGCGCAGACCTGCATCGCGGCGTGACTCTTTGGGACTGGTAGGCCCGCCCTTCTTGGCAGGGAACTGCCTGGAGATCAGCATCTGGGCCGGGTCTGTTTGGGCCTGGAGCCCCGCCCTTCACCTCCAGGAAGTCCCCCAGAAAGGAGCATCATGGACTGTCTCTTTGGGACCCGAAACTCTCGGACCCGCAGAGTGGCCCAGGCTGTTTGGATTGGGAATATTGTGGAGACTGGCATCTTGGCTAGGTCTATTTGGGACTGGGAACTTTTCAGAAACCAACATTCTGGCCTGACTCTTTGGGACCTGTAGGCCCTTCACTCACAGGGAACCTCCTGGAGACCTGGCTGGGACAAAGCACGGAGGCCTGGCCTGCCTGAGATTCCACAGGCTCCGGGGTGGCCACACCCAGCATTCGCCTTACAACTTAGGGAGCCAGGAGCCCACAGAGGGGAGTTAGGACACTGTGAGGAAGCCAAGAGATTGTGGGGGAGCCACTGCCCCTCCAGGAACTGAGGGTGTAACAGGTAATTTGCCACATAAGCA
>PVJX010029892.1:0-22520 GCA_004027295.1 Dolichotis patagonum | reverse complement strand
CATCGAGATATTTATAAATAAATGGACACGACTTGAGACCATTCTCTTAAGTGAAATAAACCAAACTCACAAGGGTAAATACCATATAGTCTCCCTAATATGAGATTTGATAAGAGTATATAAGACTTTATGGTAAGCATGAGTCCCCATCTCATAGCTTCAAAGTCTTTCAAAGTTTTCAATCATCAGTTGGAATGGTATTATCCTGTTTTGTTTGACTATATCATTCTTGATGATATGAATAGCTGTTCTTAAGAAAACAAAACATTATGACAGCTATTGCTGATTTAATATTATCCTTCTTAGAAGTCCTACCATGCTTTTTTTGTTCTACTATCGTTGGTTCTATCTATCACATTGTGTCTTATTGGAATTTGAATATGTGTGATAGTTCAAACAAATTTTTTTCTTTTTTATCAAAAATGAAATATTATAATACCCATTGATCATTTTCTGTTATTCGGTTCAGAAAGCCCTGGAATTCTTTCACTCTATGCATGGCTTTATACTATTGTGATATGTATGATATTATTGTATTTGAAACTATGCTCAACTATAGCAGAGTAAGAGATATGGGGTTAGCTACTGTTAATGTCTAGTTGACTTAATGTAAAGTACTGTGTTGCCTATGTTGTCCTGTTCTGATCTGCTCTGTACTGCCCCCTTTTGTTTTATTCTCTTTCAAATTAAAAAAAAAAAAAAGCAGGCTCATAGAAAAAAAAATAAAAACATGATAAATACTAGGTATTACTAATCACAGCATTATGTACAAAGAAGTTAAACTCTCTTAAGAAAGATGATCTACCCAATCCTTTCTTTTTTTAAAATTTTTTTAAATTTTATTTAAAGAGAAAAAACAAAACAAAACAGAATAAAAGGTAGCAACAATACAGAATTCCAAGGAAAAAAGGAAAAGAGCAAAAAAAACACTAAGAAATCATTACTTACAAATTACATACTGACATCTTGGAAATAGTTGTTCAAATTACAAAATTAAAACATGCAAAGTAGTCATTCAAACAGTGAGACTCCACGATCTGACAAAAACAGCAATTGGTCATCCATCTTACACACTCAAACATACATGCAATTATATCAAAAGGGTAAAATTAAACACAACAAAACAGAACAAAGCAGGTCACAAGAAAGCAATGTTAAGAGACATAAATTTCAAAGCTAGACAATCAGAGATATTCACTCTCTATCATGACTCTTGTTTTCTTTCAAATAGTTGTCCATATTGTCACTTACAGGGAATTCACATGAAACAACATAGTATACCCAATCCTTTCTTTTTTTAAATTTTTTTTATTTTAAAGAGAACAAAACAAAACAAAGCAAATCAGAACAGAACAATACAAGCAACCCAGGACTTCAAAACAACACAACAGGATATCAACAGTGGCTACCATAATGTCTCCTCTTGCTTTCTTCAGAATAGTTGTCCATAATTTCACTCACAATAATATCAAACATAACAAAATAATGAAAGCACTACAGGACTTAAAAATCAGATAATAGGAAATGAACAATGGTTATTATAATATCTCGTTTTCTTCATACAGTTGTCCATATTTATTATCACACATACTAAAATCAAATAAAACACAACAGAATAGAATCAATCAAAACAAAAGAATGAAAGCATTATAGGACTTCACAACAAGATGATGGGAAATCAGCAATGGCTACCATAATGTCTTGTTTTCGTCAAAACAGCTATTCATACCATTACACATAGTAAAATCAAACAAAACAAACAGAATAAAACCAATTAAACAAATGAATGATAGCATTATAAGACTTCAAAACAATCGGAAATTGTTGGAAATAATAGGAAACCAATCATGATTACCATAATACATCCCATTATGTTCAAAATAGCTGCCCATACTACCAGACACAGTAAACTCTAACAAAACAAAACCGAAAAAGCCAAATCTAACAAAATCGTGAAAACAATACAAGAGTTCAAGACAAGACAATAAGAAATTAACAGTAGTTACCACCTTCCCCTCCCAGGTGTTTCCTCCCCTATCACCTTTATAATATCTATAGTGCTTTTTGGATCCCAATACCTTTCTGTTTTTTATGCTAGTGTTCACTTGTATGAGTTCAAACTGTTTTACCCATGAACATGATCTCCAGTTGTATCTATTTACCTACAAGAGCCTTGAGATTATTATACTTTATAGTTGCATAGCTTTCCATTATATGAAAATATCATATCTTTCTTATCCATTCTGTGGCTGATGGGCAAGTTATCCTTGCTTTGTCTTTCTGGTCTTCTGTCACATGGAACAATTGTTTTCCCTCCTTTGATTTTCAGTCTATGGATTTCCTTTCCAGTTAAATGCATTTCTTGTAAACAGTATATTGATGGATCTTGTTTCTTGATCCACTCTCCCTGTGTTTCTTTCTATTGCTGGTCTGAGACCATCTACATTAATGGTTACAACCAGCATACATAGGTCTGTCTCTGCAATGCCATCCTCCTGCTGTTGGCCCTCCTCTTTTCCCCTTCATTCAACTGCCTGTCTTGTTTGGTGATCCTCCTCTGCTGCTGTTTCTGGAACCATGGTCATCTTTATCTCTCTCTAGAATATCCTTCAACACTCTCTGTAGGGCTGGTTGGTGATCATGAATTCCTTCAGTTGTTCTTTATCATGGAAGTATCTTATTTTTTCATTAATTTTGAAAGATAGTTTTGCAGGTTAGATCAATCTGGGCTGGCAGTTGTTCTCTTTCAGGGTTTGAAACACTTCACTCCAAACTCTTCTTGACTTGATGGTTTGTGTTGACGTCTGCCATGATTCTGATTGGTTTTCCTTTATAGGTGATCTGTGTCTTTTCTCTAACCACTTTTAATATTCTGTTCTTGTGCTGAATTTATGGATCCCCAATCTTTTCTTGAAGACAAGCCAGAGACATCCATGTATTACAGAGCTGTATCTCTGGTCCAGGAAATGTACTGGCAGGCAGACTTTCCAAGAGACCCAACACCCACAACACAATCGGATGTGAGTGATACTGTGTACCAGATGAGAATGAGAGAAGGAGACTACAGAAATTCAAGAACCTGAAAGGAAGTCTGCAGCTTTGTTCTATTGGGTACTACAGGCCTTGTTCTTCCTGTGGCCAAGAATCCATAAAAACACCATCAAAGCCAGGCTATCTTCCCCAGCTTTCTCTGGCCCAGTGCTATGCTGGTAAATGTTTTAACAATCTGTATGGATGGGATAGCATATTTACATATAAATTTTACTGATATAAGGGACATATTATACAAAATTTATAAATAATAATATACAATATTCTTGATTATAAATTCCATAGAGTCAATTAATTAACAGTCTCAAGAAATGCTCTCTACTAGTTGGAGAACAATAGGCCTTACAATAGGCCTTACAATGCTCTCCCATGGTGGGTCTAACACTCTTTGGGAAAAGACAAAGTGGACACAGTGGACACATGTTAATTGCTGTAGAAGGAGCTCTTGGGGTAAAGGTGAGAAGCAGCATGACAGCTCCCAGAGGTTACAGTCTCAATGAAAAGCAAGTAGTGCTGGAGCTGGAGTGACATAAGAGTTGTACAGGATACAGTGTGCCATCTGGATGCCAACCACGAACAGGACAGAGCTGCATAGAGGAGGAAAGAGATGAAATCCAGAATGTGATGCTGGGAGTTCAGTGGTCTTTACAGAATGCAGCACAGAGAGGTACCAGTGGATGTTATATGCTCATTCTCAATAAAGTTATTGGTTTCAAAATTTTACTCCCAGGTGCACATGTGCCCCACACACACACACACACATATATATATACCCCTGCCATGGGAGTCTGGAGCCTGCCTTTCTCTAAGAATAGAAAGCTTTGGTTTTGGAAAAACTCATTCCAATGCACCTCTCCAAGACAAGGAATAAACCTTTTATAGTAAAGAACAAGTGTACATGCTGCTTACATCAGGTATAGATGAAGGATTGAGTTTCTCAGCTTGAGGTCCCCAACTCTATGGATGTCAGCAAAGTGCTAGGTGCAGGGATTGAGCCAAACAGGTCTCCGCTTGGGGACACTGAGAGTCCATCCCACTTGAATTGCTAGTAAGAGACTGCAGTCCTGCAGTTAGTGGCCATGAACCTTGTCTCTCCTCTCAATTACACCCAGCTTAAGGATTCACACATTATTCATTCAGCAAATATTTACTCAGTGTCTACAGCACCCAGGCACTGGGATACACCGTAATACTGCAGTGAAATAAAGAATGTTCTATGTTGTCCTACAACTAAAAAGTCTAGCGGAGATGGTTTGGGGACATTACTAAGAAGAGACATCATAACCCAGGGTTCAAGAGACCCAAACTATCTTCTTTTTTTTAAGAGAAAAAAATAAAAATAACAATGAAACAGAGTTTCAAAACAGGTTAGTAGGACAGTTACTGGGGGCCTGGGGTTTAATCTCAGCGACACAAGCACCTGTTTGGCAACTGCGAGGTCCTGAGTTCGGTCTCCAATACCAAATACTAATAATAATAATAATAATTAATACATGGTATATTGTTGTCTTTAGTACCAAATTATCTTCTTTTAAGATCTTTTATTAAGTTTTTTCCTTTATAAAAACAGTGTGTGCTTGTTACATTTAAAAATATAGAGATGTAGAGAGAAAAAAACACCCATGGTCAAACTGCCACATCACAGGCATATGTTATATATATAATTTTGACTGGTTTTTATTTATAAAGCTGTAACTATACCACATATATAAAAATGAAGCCAGCCACTTTCTGTGAGTCAGCGCAATGCACGGGCTGCAGGGAGGACAACCAGATGCCAGCCCCTTCCTGTTAGTCGGCGCCATTCACAGGCCACAGGGAGGAGAACAAGAAGCCAGCCACTTCCTGCAAGTCAGTGCCACGTGCAGGCCATGGGAAGGACAACCAGATGCCAACACCTCTCTGGTGCACTGGTTGAGAGACAAGAAGAGCAAAGATTCCCCAATACCACCACCGTGAGTAACCAGCATATCCACAGAAACACAGGCTGAGTTGATGGCTACTGAGGTAAAACACAGCTTAATGTTTGCAGTGTTTAGTACTTCACTGATTTTGCAGGCCTAAAGCCAGTGATCTGATCATCTATTTAGAGGATGACAATATGCAGTATAGCATCTGTGGGGAGGGTCTCCTTCTGAAGGAGACACTGTTAATTCCCTATCATCTTGTTTTAAAGTCCTATATCATTTTCATTGTTTTGTTTGCTTGGGTTTTATTCTGTTTTGTCTTGTTTGATTTTGTTATTTCTGATGGCATGGGCAGCTATTTCAAAGATATTAAGATATATTATAGTGGGCTGGGGATTTAGCTCAGTGGCTTAAGTGCCTGCCTGGCAAGCGCAAGGTTGTGAGTTCGATCCCCGGTACCAAAAAAAAAAAAAAGATATATTATAGTAGCTATTTTGGATTTACTATTATCTTGTTTTGAAATCCTGTATTGTGTTCATTATTTTGATTTTATTGGTTCTGTGTTGTCCTGTTTTGTTTGATTTTCCTATGTTTGATGGTATGGGCAGCTATTTTGAAGACAACAAGCGGTATTATTGCAGCCATTGTTGATTTCCTATTATCTTGCTTTGAAACCCTGTATCACTTACACTATATTGTTTTGATTGGCTTTATTCTGTTTTATTTTGCTTGGTTTTATTCTCTTTAAAATAAAAAACTTTTAAAAATAACTTTAAAGTAGTCTTTTTTCATTTCCTATTGTTTTGCCTTATTATAATGTGCATTTCCGTGTGTGTGTGTGTGTGTGTGTGTGTGTGTAGCTGGGGATTGAAACCAAGGCCTTCACACTGAACTATATCCCCAGACCATTTACATTTTACTTTGAGACAGGGTCTTGCTAATTTGCTAAGCTGCTTGGGCTAGGCTCCAACTTGTGATTCTTTGCTCTTAGCCTATCAGAGTGCTGGGATTACAGGCATGCACCATCACACCTGACCCTTATTTTAAATTTTTAAGGGTATCACTTTAATGTTACATAATATGTCTAAAATGGAAATACTTTATTTAGCCATTCTTTGAGTATAAGATAATTTATATATGGTACTCACAGAATGTCTGTATGCATAAAATTTAGCTGTAAGGTTGTGGCTGTAGCTCAGTGGTAGAACTCTTAAGGTCCTAGGTTTGATCGCCAACATTGAAAAACACTTAGCTCTCTAGAATTTGGGTTTTGGAGTCAAAGGAGATGGAAGAGGGAATACTATGGGGGAAAACTGTGTTATTCTTATGTTAACATACACTGGAATATAACATAACTCCTGTGACTTAAGATAATCACACATTTATGGTAGGCACATTCCAAAATTGCCTGCCCTGCCTGGGGCTTTCTGGAGGTGCTGCCAACCCACCAACTCTGTAAGGGGCAGTCCTCAGTAGCCGATGGTCTGTCCTGCATCTCAAATGGACACATCAGTTAGATCCCAAATCAGCCAACTCTTGTGTAGTTAGAAACCAATCATAAGTTCCTGCTCTCAAAAGCTAAACCGGAAGCTGAGTGTGGTGTTACACACGTGTAACCCAGCACTCAGGAGGTTGAGGCAGGAGGATCACAATGAGTTTGAGATCAGCCTGGGTTACACAGGGAATTCAAGTCCAGCCTGAACTTAGAAATTCATGTTATATTCCAGTGTATGTTAACATAAGAACATATAGAAAGATCCTGTCTTTTAAAAAAAAAAAAAGGCTGGGGATTTAGCTCAGCGGCATAAGGGCCTGCCTTGCAAGTGCGTGGTCGTGAGTTTGATCCCCGGTACCGATTAAAAAAAAAAAAAAAAAAGAAGTAGGATACCCAGAACACAAAGAAAATAAATGATGAGTACTTAAAGAAAAATGATAAATCTAAGTTAAAATGGTCATCCTAGGCCACGACTAAGATTCTTGAACAGGGCTGGGGATATAGTTCTGTGGTAAAGTGCTTGCCTAGCATGTTCAAAGCACTGGTTTCAATCCCCAGTTCTTTTTAAAAAAAAAGAAAGAAAGAGAAAGAATTGAGCTGAACATGCTGACCAGGAGGAAACAAAAAAAGGAGAGGAGATGCAAAGCAGGAAAGGAGAGAGAAAGAGGGGAGAAAGAGAGAAAGAGACCATTTCTGTTTCATGCCTTTTATTCTGGGATATATCTGTGCTTCCCTTCACCAAGTAAATTCCACTTAACATTTGCTCTAACTTAAGTAAGTGTCTCTTCTTTTCAATCAAAAGATCTCTGAATAAACAAGTAGAATCTCTGTATTTTTTACAATCAAGAGCATTGGGCCGGGGATTTAACTCAGTGGCTTAAGTACCTGCCTGGCAAGCGTGAGGTTGTGAGTTCAATCACCAGTACAAAAAAAAAAATTCTGCTCTTCAAAAAAAAAAAAAAAAAAAAAAAAAAAAAAAAAAAAAAAAAAAAAAAAAAAAAAAAAAAAAAAAAAAAAAAAAAAACAGAATTAAATAGAATGAAAAGACAAAGATGAGAGAGAGTATTTGCAAACTGCATAGTTAATAAAGGACTTGTATCTAAAATATACCAAGAAATCTCTAGACTAGGTAATGAAACAATTAAAAAAAAAACAAGAGCATTAGAACTAAAAAGTTATCGTGCAGTAAACACTACGGTACTCTGCTCAGCAGCAGCTCCAGGAACAGCTCAGGGCCAGCCAGGGTAATCCACTCATCTCCTGGCAGTGAGGCTCTGCATCCTTACCTTGATAAGCTCAGAAATAAGCATTTATCCTAAAATGGTACAACCAAGACAAACAATCCTCATCTGTACACTTTAAACAGTGACAACAAGGACAAAGAGGAGAACTATTTTCGGTATTATGAAAGGAGTATATGTCTCCTGAAGAAAAAATGTAAATGCAAGGAAGGATGAAGAAATAAATTACAATAGCCTCCCTGATAAGCAGGGAAATGCCAAAGAAAATCAATAAGCTAACACTTTTCATTTATCAGATTAGCAATATTTTTCCTCATAAACAGATGTTAATAAAGTTGTAGGAAATAAATGCACTATAATGCAACTGGGATTATCAATTATTACAGCCCCTAGGAAAGCCCCAAGTAAGTTGATGGTACCTGTTGAAAATTTCAATCTTAGGACCCAGTAGTTCCTCCATATCTACCTTGGGAGAACCCTTGTACATGTGCTCGGGGAGTTGACGTCAAGGATAGTCACTAAAGCATTGAAGGATTACAGTGAGAAACAACCTAACTGTCCTTCAGAAAAGGAAGGTAGGTATAAATATACATATAACTGTATATGCAATGTTATATCATATAGTGAAATTGAAAAGAATATAGTTATAATGTTTATTATAATTTTTAACTTATAATTGTATTATTATAAATATTATATGTATAGATAATAAGGCCACATTCTAGCGTATAATACTACAGAAAAAAAAAAACCCAAGTATATCATCCAATGGGACATGTTGAAAAAAAAAACAAAAAAAGAAATGAATAATCTAATGTCATTTACTCATTTTTTAGCCACTCACACAAAACAATTATTGTTTGTGTGTATAAACACACATGCACATTAATGCTTAGAAAAACCCCAATAGTCAAAGGGAATATAATTTATTCTTGCCATAAAGTAGTAATTTTGCATAAAAGGAGTCCAATTATGTATTAATTATATAATTTTGCATCAGCAAAATATATATACATACACATTTTTTAAAATTGGAAAACAAAGAAAGAAGTGAATAAAATAGCCTCCAGTTCCACCTCAACATCTAGGTCTCTGGAGCTCTTCCTTCCAAAGGTTGTAGAAAGGCTCCAAGATCTGCTCAGAACCACTCAAAGCACAGCTATGGGGTCCGTCAGCTGCCCTGCGGCCCAGAGGGAGTCAGGCACCATGCGGCCCAGTAGAACTCCTGATCCAAATAGCACCTTGACTCTGCAAAGGTCATGTATCCCACCCACACGTTCATAATTCAAAATGCAAAGCACTAAGTGAAGTTCTGAATTTTTCCATGACAACTTCAATGCTTCTTTTTAAGCAGTGAATATCAAAATCTTTCCAAACAAATAAGTTCCATTTCCCTTTCTTTGTTTGGATATTTGTTTTGTTTTGCTTTCTTTGTTGGGGTTTTTGTGTCCCTGCTTCTTGGTGCCTGAAACCCACACAAGGTCTGCCTCTTAGCTAATCCTACTGGGCTCCTTCCCCCATCCCACCCCCCAAAAAACTGTTTGCAAAGACAACCGAGCTTGCTGCTCCCACCCCACCCCACATCTATTCCTCCAGTCTCAGTCTTACCATTGTGTCCAGGGCAATATGCAGAACAATGAATTCTTAGCAGATGACGATGTTACCCTGTCTCCTCATTCTGAGCCAGCCCCAGTTATGTGTGGCATCCAGAGTCAGCATTTTGTAGGCTTCTGTGACATTTGAGAACTCACATCCCACTTCTTCCAGCATTGGAGAAGAGAAGGAAAGACAGAGGGCTGCTCTTGTCACCACCAATGAGCTCATCCTTCTCTGAGAAGCGATGAAAAAGACAAATTTCACCCCATGAATCAGGAAAACTAAACTCATGAGAAAGCACACATTCCCCAGCTGCCTGATCTGCCCGCTGACCTCTCCAATAAAAGGAAAAGTAGACTGAAACTCTTTCCTTAAAATAAAATAACTGAAACAAGCCCTTCATGCTATCCACCTAGAGGCTTTGATTTCTATATCCCTTCCAAAGTCACATTTCCTTACCAGCCCTGTTAGGTCTGAAGTCACGCATTTCTGGAAACTTCTCCAACTCCAACGCTTGTTGCAGTGGAGCCATGAGCAAGTCACTTAGTCACCCTGAGGTTCACTTTCTTTATCTGTAAATTGGAGCACTAATCCCCATCTTTTTGTGTAGTTGAAAGGGTTCACTTTGTAATCCTAGTGCAAATGCACCTCATCATTACTCACTAACTCACAATAGTGGCTGCCGCCTGGTAAATAAATAATACTGGGGGATTCTTTGACCCTCTCTTTGGCTGGGCTATTCTTGGGAGACGAAGTCAAGGAAGGAGGTGAAACAAGGTAACAGCACAGGTTTCAGGGAGTTAGGTAGCCTGATTTTAAATGTTTACACCACTTACTGGTGGTACAACCATGAAGAAATTCTCCAAACCTTAGTGCCTTCCAATTAAAAGTGGAGAACTGAAAATACCAATGTGGTGAGGGACTGTCCTAAGGAATAAAGAAGTTAGCTCTTATAATACACTTAGCACAGAATTTTTGATAAAACTTTGATTTTGACCAAAGATGTTGGCTCTCCTTACATCAGTGGCTATTCCATTAGCGCTGTATGAGTACACTGCCTGAGAACAAAATCACTAAGTGCAGTCCACAATAAGAACCTGGAGGAGAATCAGGCTGGGGAAGACTGTTAAAATTCTTATAGCAGACAGTGGGTTAATCAGGGGATCCTTAAATTACAGGTATTCAACTCAATCTTCATTAATTTTTAGTGAGAAGCAGGATTTATTAGCTCTTGTGGCAGAGTTGAAGTTGGCCTTGAATATGACTGAGATTCCCAGTTATTATGACTAAGTCCTTCCCTTAGTCTGCTTCAGTCTGTGGATCAGTCTCAGTCTTATGTTCTACAAATGGTTTCATCTGTGCAGCAAGAGAAAAGCAAGAGCTTCTCTCTCACAGTATCTACATGTGAAAGCCAGGAGCAGATTCTAGTTAGTCATGTTTGGATCACATGGCCATCTCTGGACCAATCGTTGTAGCCAAATAGATAGAGAATCGTTATTGGTCACACCTAAGCTGTTCCATTCTTGGAATGCTTTTTCTGTCAGAACAACACAAAATGGGGGTCTGTCAGTTCCACAAAGGAGGAGTAGTGAGGTGCAGTTACCACAGAGAAAAGGGTTAATAGATACTAAATACATCATCAAATGCCTCTTCTTAACAATATCCAAGGACATCATATAACCTTTCTTTTTCCTCATGCTCAAGGATCAGCTTTATTAATGAACCACTGCTAACCTTTGGAACACTAACTGCTCCAAATTTAATTAATTAAAAATGCACTGATATTGGGGCGGGAGATTTAGCTCAGTGGCATAAACATCTGCCTGGAAAACACGAGGTCAGGAGTTCAATCCCCAGTATACCAAAAAACTGTACTTATATGTAATATTCCCAGGAGAAATCTCTCCAACTTAAGAATTAAACAGTGGATTATACATTGTTAAATACCAGTTACTTTTTAAGTCCATCAAGTCAATAGTAAGTAATCAATAAAATCATTCTTTTTTACATTCTTCAGATTCTTCTGTTAAATACACTAAGCTGTTTTCTCCAATGGGGAAAGAATGGAAATCCCCACTGCCTTCCTACCTCCATACACGTGTGATATATACTGAAGTTACTGGCACAAATTCTTCAAGGTTACAGATCACTTGTTTATCAAGATGCATCTCTCAGGGCCAGGGATATGGCTCAGTGGCATGGCGCCTGTCTGGCAAGTGTGAGGTCATGAGTTCAATGCCTGCTACCAAAAAAAGAAAAAAAAAATCCATCTCTTTGCTAGAGGATTGAAGGAGGTAATAGGAGGTGATCGTGGGAAGAGGCCTGGGGCTCAGATATTTATTCTGTGTTCCTGGATTTTTTTTTTCTGGAACTCTTCTACCTTAGCCCCAAAATATGTTGCCATTTTTAGTGCTCAAAAGCCTGTCCCTGTTGCTGACTGCAACTGGTTTGCTGTATTTCTGTAGCTTCCATATGTTTTGTCTTATTCTGACCTTCTTCCCTAAATAGTAGCTTTTTCAACTCTTGCAGGATTCTAGAATGCCCTCCTCGTGTTAGAATACCTGATAAATGACCCATCATAATATATAGATAATCGTGTTGGTCAGCTTTCTCTCATCACAGAATATCTGAGAAAATCAATTTAAAGGAAGGAAGGCTTGCTTTACTCATAGTTTCAGTCCAAGGCCATTTTGCTCTGTTATGTCTGGGTCTGTGGTGAGGCAGAACATCATAGTGGGGAGCATGAGGTTAGCAAAGCTGCTCACTTTAGGACAGCTATCAAGGGAAGTGGGGAGAGGAAGGGAGAGAGAAAGAGACAGGGAGGAAGAAAGAAAAGAAAAGGGCTCTGTTTTGGACAAGGCCCCTACCCCAGCCCACTAAGCTATGAACCCATAAACGGATTAATCCATTCATGAGGTCAGATCCTTCCCTCCAAGAGACTCCACCTCTGGACACTGATGCACTGGGGACTAAGCTTTTTACACGTGAGCTAGGGGGAGGAGGCAGCGTTTAAAATCCAAATCATTGCAGTAATCCTGACAAGGCACAAAACAGAAACAAACAAAACCTGAGTGTTGACAATGCTGGGAAATTCAGAGTCCTCTCCCACAAGTTCAACTAGTTAAATCCGAATTATTTTTGTGGACAGTTGTCATGTGGAGTCACGGACGCTGTGTAAAATTGCGGTTTCCATCATTTAAATATCATACTAGAGTAACAAGATTACTTTGTTCTTCTTAGAACCTCTACAAGACACTTGTTCCAAACTGAAGCCACTGAGTTGCTGTCCCCAGTCTTACCCAACAGTGACCTGGTTCTCCCATCACAAGATCCTCAAAAAGAAGTCTCAGTGTCACTGGCCCCCTGGTTTTCTTCTTCCAAACTCAAGGGAACTACAGGCCTACTGGTCAGATTCTTCCAGAGTCCATAAATATGGAGTCAGCCTGCTCCTGTCCTCTCTAAATTATTAGTTTACATTTACCTTAGAGCACACTGTATCTCTGATTACTTTTTATTTTCCTCAGTGGGAATTTTGAAGATTTGGCATCAGTATCCGTGGGGTCTTCTTTCTGGAGGCCAGAGCCCACCTGATCTCATCACTTCCCAAAGCCTCCACCTCTCAACACATTCTAGGTTCCAAATATGAGCAAGATTTTATAAGTTTTGTCCTTCTTACAGCTATGGTTCCCCCGTTTCTGCAGAGAGTCTAATTCATCTTTCTGCTCTCCAGTCTTTGATGAGGCTCCTGATGCCACAAAATCTGATTCAGGCTCTGAGTTTGGTTCATACAGAATTTGCACACCTTGGGGTAATAGTCTCCACAACATTATAGCCAATATTCTAGGTTGGCTGTCAAGCACACAGTTAGCACACTTTCCTTTAAAATTATCCTTAGAGCAAGATATGGAGGGGGGCATGAAAACAATCAAGATGTGTCATGTACACGCACCAATTCCCCACCATGAATGTAATCATTATATACTGCAAACATATTAATAAAAATCAAATTTTTTAAATAAATTATCCCTAAGTGCTTGTGTAGACTGGGACTCAATATTCTAGATGTGTGTTATAAGTGCTAAAATCACAAATGTTTAATAACTATAAAGGAGTCACACAAAAATAAACAAAAAGCTCTGAGACCTTTTTTTCCAATTGCCTCATCTGTCAATTCAAAACTTCTGGGAGGAACGACTATTGTCTTTCTTGCATATCTAAAGAGCTTTCAGGAGCTGCTCAGTAGAGAAATTCTAAATTTAAAGGGAACCCAGCCCTAGAACTCTTCCGCTCTATTCTCCTTAAGACCTTGACTTTCTTTCTTTTATCCCCCTTTACTTTTCTTTGTTTTTCCCCTTTCTCATTATCTGATAACTATTTTCTCCTCTTTTTTCCTCTCATTCTTGTTTATCATGATCATTTTTGTCCTCAAAGAGGTTTAAATTGTGCCATGACCTACATAATGAAGTAGAGTGGACCTTAAGGACACACACACACACACACACAGCAGAATGCCATGTGAAAAGGTAGGGTGTGAAATAACCAGCCACAAACCAAGGATGCCAATGAGTATCACAAGCAGCAGAAGCCAAGAAATGTATAGAACAGATTCTCCCTCAACTTACCCTAGATGATTATGCATCATCTTGATTTCTGACTTGTAACCTCCAGAACTGAGAGAATATATTTCTGTTGTTTTAAGTGACCTGATCTCACACTCTAAATTAGAAGTCTACAGGGCTTGACCGTGTGATGCTGCACAACTCTGAACTGTACCCTTTAAACTATATAACATGTGAATTGTAGGTCAACAGAGCTGTTTTTTTTTAATCTAGCTGGACATGGTGCCATACACCATAATGCCAACTACTTGGGAGGCTGAAGCAAGAGGACTGCAAGTTCAAGGCCAAACTGAACAACTTAGTGAGACTCTGACTCAAAATAAAAAATAAAATGAGCTGAGGATGCAGCTTAATGGAAAAGTGCCCCAGTGCCAAAAAAAAAAAAAGATTGTCCCCTGATCCCCTGACCTGCCGGTGGCCTCATTCCCTCCCACCTGCATGACAAGCATTAGAGGTTTCCCTGCGCACCCTTAAAGGCATTTGTCCCACTTGTGCTTCTTGGGCTTCTTGTCCACATTGGTCCCATGCTAGAGACTGCCCACCACCCCCACAACCCTTCCAGACCCAAGGGCAGGGGAGTGGGAAGAGAGGGAGAATTTAAGGAGGTGGCCACACAATTGAGAGACCCAGCAATTTCAAAATCTGTAGTCCGCATGAAGTTGCTTGTGTTGCCATGATGTGAACCCCTCCTCTGCCCCAAGGACTCAGTGAGATCTGTTCCACAGGTGAATAAGCTTGTTGGGCAGTGGTGTGGACATGCAGGGGTCAAGGAAAAGACTGCATTGCACACTTGGAGTGACATGTCCCAGTGGAGGCCGTCCCGACAATGAGCGAGCAGATGTCGAGAGCCACAGGGGACTAGAGTACTTTGCTTCTGTTCCCCATCACACCCTAGCCCACAGCCACAAGAATCCACAGAAATTTTAAGGAGACTTCTCAAAGCAATAGATGGTTCAAAGAAATCTTACTATTTTATTGTTGATGGGGCTTTGGGGTTTGGTTTTTATGATACTAGAGACTGAATCCAGGCCCTTTGCACTGAGCTATATCTGTACCCCTTTTCTATTTTTTGTTTTAAGGCTCTTACTGTAACAAAAACTGCTCCCCCTACCCCCAGCCAATATACTTCAGTTTGTTAGTTGCCCAGGTAATAAATAGTCCTATTCCAGTTGCTTCTGGTCTCTTACAAACAGCTGGTCACTATGATGCACACCGTATAAACCAATCCCCAATTGACAAGCCATTCTGCCTCTGTACTTCTGCTTGCTTATCCCACATAAGCCCTACACTACCAGAGATCAAGGCCTGATATTCTGAATGATCCTAATCAGTACCATCAACATAAATAAATCTGCCTCCAAATCTTGGGTGTCATTTCAGTGTTTCTGCTTGCCACTGCATTGCTAAACTGCCCAGGCTGGGCTCAAACTTGCCATCCTCCTGCCTCAGCCTTCCAGACACCCAGCTCAGAATCTTACCTAGTTTCTAAGGAATTTGGTGATCCTGGCTGATACCTGGGCAATACTTCACTAGACTCAAACAGGCTGGGGCAAGGATTTTGCCTTCCTTCCACTCTGTTATTCAGTTATTAGTCATCCATTCACTCAGGCAGGTACTGACTCATGCTTTACAGAGAATTGGCCACATGAAGACGCTGAGCGACACGCACTGGAGGTTCAGCAGAACAGTGGACAAGTTACCCATCCCTGCTCTCAAGGTGCACCTGACTGATGAGGTGAACACCGAGGGAAAAGCAGGCACAGGACCCAGTCATCTGGGCATTTGCTCAGCTTCTGTGACACATCACAGGAACTCAGTCAGGAAGCCTTCCCTTTGGACATGACATGGCTGTGGTGGCGTCACCTGGGACTCCCCACCCCAAAGTGTCTCCCATTACCTGGGCTCCAACACCTCTCCCAGTTACTTGCAGTCCCCTCTCCTCCAGGCAGCAAGTTCCTCTCCATCACAGCTGCACCACCGTGACCTCTGGGTTCTCCTCTCCTCTTCCCACCAGAGTTCCAGCAATGGAGTAAAACACAGTCTCCGCAGCAACCTTTCTGTCTTACTTCCCAAAAATAAAGTATCCAAGAATCTTGCTTTAAGCGACTTGTCTGATAACTGCTGCGGGATAATAAGAATATAAGAAAAATAATAAAAATGGGTCTGTATTAGTTACAAAGATTCCAAAATCTTACCATATTCCTACAGTCCTGGCCTTGAGTCAAGAAATCCTGATATTCTTTGATAGTAAATGAAATGATAGTAACAGCAGCTGTTACGTGTTTAGCATTTCCAGGTACTTTGCATTTCACAAATACATGAGTTCAGTAAAATTTCCCACATTTTACAAATGAAAAAACAAAGGCCAGCCTGGCAAGCATGAGTTCAATTCCCCATACCCTCCCTAAAAAAAGAAAAGAAACAAAGGCCATCTTTAAGTGGCTCATTCAAGGGTGCAAAGCCAGAAAAAACCAAAGGCCAAAGCCATGCTATTCGCACTGTACCAACCTCTCCAGTGAAGCTCCACCCTGCATGTGCACCCCTGAAGCCAGATCACACCATCTCCCCCTCCTCCCACAGACTGGACTATGGGCAAAGGACATAGGATATCTTCCATCACACTAGCCCTTCCTTCCAAGCCCTATTACCATCATGGCTGCCCTTTCTCATCTCCAGCAGGGAGCCTCCTCATCAATGGCCTTTGGGCTGGGTCATTCCCATGCAGCTCTGAGCTTCAAGACTGACCTGAAATTCTGCACTTCCTTTGCCCTTGCAAACACATTTTTTTCATGCTCAGGTGAAGTAATGAACTCATCCAGGGAGAAGCTAGAGCCTGTATATACACACTTTTCTGTTTTACATACTGTTGTGAGGATAAAATAGTTTTTGTGTAATCACTTATCAAAGAACAGGTATTGGATGTGTTTGAGTTGACTGTGATCATGCTTTTTACTCACCTCATTGACTGGTAAGCTCTCCTCAAGCATCTATGCCCTCTTCACTTTGTTTCTGGAAATACAGAGCTCGAGAGCAAGTCCATCAGGCCACTCCTCATCCCTAATCTCAGTCACTTCATGCGATTGGTTCTTACTCTCCCAAGGCTTTCCTCACCACTGAACAATAGACCCCATTTTTTCCCAGACAGACAGCATCAAATATTCTGCTTTAACCTAGTGTTTCATCCCCTGGCTCCTCTTCCCTGTCTATGCACAGGATTAGGCTTACTCAAGATTTTAACCACCCCAAGTTGCTATACTTTACTCCCCCCCCCACTGCTGAGCTCCTATAATGTCCTGCTCACCTGGCGCCCTGCAAATGTCATCATAAAGGTCACCAGTAACCTCCTTATTATCAAATTCAACAGTCTCCTTTTTGTTTTGATTTTGCTGCTACACTTAACCCTGAGGACCACTCTGTGTTCCCAGAAACTGACCTAGTCCTCATCGCCATTCACACTGGATTCTCCTCCCACATTGCAGCTATACTATCTTAGTTCCCTTTGCCAACTGTTCTTTTCAGATGTTGAAGGCCCCCAGTTTTCTCTCCTTGGTCCCCTTTTCTTCTGACTTTACATGCTCTCTCTGGGCCATCTCATCTGCTAACACATCTTTAACAGTCTTTCAAATCCTCATTTCCAGTGCCTAAGCACTTAAAGTGTAAAGCCAGTCGCACTTTATTGCAAAGTGTGGGTTGTAGAAGCATGGATTTCTGCCTAGTAAACCATAGGCACTTTATGCTTAGCTGTCAAAGCAGACCAGGCACAGAGTCATCTACTGGGCACTGGTGGGAATACACAAAGACTTAAAACCATCCAAACTGGTCAGTCTCCAGTCCTTCTTTGCGAAGTTCCCTTCCTTTAGGGCATCCACATGGTCACATATCCCACCACTGAAATCACAAGTTGTCTGCAACAGAAAGAATGAACAATTCCAAAAGATGTGCAGTTCCACCTTTCCCAAAATCCAAATTCCTTTTTCTTTCTTCCCAACACTCACCCATTCTTCTTTCCCATTCCTGTCAAATGGATCTGCCTCATGACAACAGTGCCCTCTACAGGAATATTTTTTAGTTGCACTTTATGGGCAGATGGTATTTTTCCAATGATGGACTACTTCAGTCAGTGCCATAATCCTGCCTGCTCTTCTTCTTTTTTTTTTTTAATCCACTTTATTTCAAAGAGAAAAAAACCAAAATTTAACAATCCAACAACACAGCAATGATATATACACTGTGCATTGCCATCCCCAAATCAGTCACCCAGAGTGCAAGACATCTGCATTCAATTGTCCAAACTGTCTTCAGTGAACTCAGAAAAATCAGTAGTATAAATATCTTAACTATACTTTATATATGTGTGTATATGCATACATACTTTTTTTTTAACTTCTAGTATAACTAGTGAGACACTAGTGAGACAATACTCTGTTTACACATGCATGTCTGATTTATTTCACTTCTGAGTACGGTCTCAAGTTGCATCCATTTACCTATAAAAGTCTCAAGTTTGTCCTCATTTATGATCCTGCCTGTTCTTACAATGGGACTGTCACATCCCATTCATCATGGGTGGAATTTATGTTCCTTTCTTTTTCTTTTATTTTTTTAATTATTTAATTTTTTTATTTTAAAGAGAATAAAACAAAAGAGAACAGAACAAAGCAAATCAGAACAGAACAATGCAAGCAACTCAGCACTTCACAACCAGACAACTGGACATCAATAGTAGCTACCATAATGTCTCTTTGAAATAGTTGAGCATGCCTTCACACACAATAGTATCAAACATAATATAATATAAAACCATTCAAAAGAATGAAAGCATTACAGGACTTCAAAACCAAATAACAGGAAATGGGCTACTATAATATCTCATTTTCCTCAAAAAATTTATCTATACCATCACACATAATAAAATCAAATAAACTATAACAGGATAGAACGAATCAAAACAGAAGAACAAAAGCATAGTAGGACTTCAAAACAAGATGATAGTAAATCAGCAATGGCTACCATAGTGTCTTGTTTTCTTCAAAATAGCTATTCATACCATCACACATGATAAAATCAAACAAAACAGAATAAAACCAATCAAACCAATGAATTAAAGCATTATAAAACTTCAAAGCAATATAATAGGAAACCATGATTACCATAATATATCCCATTATATTCAAAATAGTTGCCCCTACCATCTGACAGCATAGAATCTAACAAAACAAGGCAGAACAAGGCCAAACCTAACAAAATTGTGTAAACAATACAAGAGTTCAAGTTCTTGTTTTTTGATCCACTCTCCCTGTGTTTTTTTTTTTTTATTGCTGACCTGAGGCCATCTACATTAATGGTTACAACCAGCATACATTGGTATGTCTCTGCCCTGCTATCCTCTTGTTGTTGGCCCTCCACTTTTCCCCTCCATTCAATTGCCTGTCTTGTTTGGTGATCCTCCTCTGCTGATGTTCCTGGAACCATGGTCAGCTTTATCTCTTTCTAGAATATCCTTTAGCACTCTCTGCAAGGTTGGTTTGGTTGTCATGAATTCCTTCAGTTGTTCTTTATCTTGGAAGTATCTTATTTTTCCATTAATTTTGAAAGATAGTTTTGCAGGGTATATCAATCTGGGCAGGAAGTTGTTTTCTTTCATAATTTGAAACACTTCACTCCAAACTCTTCTTAACTTGATGGTTTGTGTTGATAAGTTTGCCATGATTCTGATTGGTTTTTCTTTATAGGTTATTTGTCTCTTTTCTCTAACAGCTTTTAATATTCTATTCTTGTGCTAAATTTCTGGGATCTTGATTATTATATGTCTGGGTGTAGATTTACTTTGGTTATGGCTAGTTGGAGTCTTATATGTCTCATTTATCTGCATGCCAGATCCATTTCCCATGTTTGGGAAGTTTTCTTCTATTACTTCTGTGAATATCCTTCTAATTTCATTTGTGATGACCCCTGCTTCTTCACCTACACCTATCACTCTTAAGTTATGCTTGTTTGCATCATCTTGCAGCTGTTGAGTTGTTATTTTCTGATTCCATGTTATTTTTAAGAGATCTTTCCTTTCATGATCACTAACTGCAATCCTATCTTCAAGGTTTGAAGGTCTATCTTCAGTTTTTTCAAGTGGTTTTGCCAGCTTTTGATTGAATTTTTAATTTCCTGCATCTCTCTTTGAATCTGTTTCATGCATTTTAATTCCTTTCTACATTCATTCAAGGTTTCCATCATTTTCCTATGCTCCTCTTTTTTGTCTATGTCTTCTTTAGACCTGCTGAACAATTATTTCAGTATGTTTGTGATTTCTTCTTTTACCTGAGACATTATTTCTGACTTGACTGATTTTACAATCTCATGAAGTTGTTTCCTTACTTCAGTTGCTATCCTCTCAGAGATTTCAGGTGTGTGATTTCCATTTTCTTCCATGACTGTATCTCCCAGACTTATTCTGTGTGGGCTAGAGGTCTGAGTTTGCCTTTTGCTCCTTGGTCTTGACATTCTCCTGGGTTCCTCCCAACAAGCTGGTTGTGGCACCCCAGGCACTTCCCACGTTGGCTGCCCCTAGGCAGTGTAGGGGGATGAGACAGGCACCTGGGTTCCTCTAATTCCAGACATACAGGGAGATAGCAGGGTGTGGAGCAGGCTTCTCCAGATCTATGCAGCTACACTGTGGCTTTGCTGATGATCAGGGGTGTGTGGAGGAGGGGCTGTTTCTCAGCCTATGTGTCTACACTGGGACTCCCATGATGGTGGCAGGCACACAAGAGTGTGTTTGTGTGATTCTGCTAGTGGGTGATGGCTGCCTGAGGGAACCAAGGGTCTCCAATGGTGGCCCACGGATGCACAGGGCTTACCTGGCTATGTGTCCCTGCTCCTGCTGGCTGCCTGCAGGAAGGAGCCTTCTGGTGGCAGCTTCCTGAGGGTAAAGGTGGATCTGCTGGTTCTCCCTGCCCACAATGGCTGTCTTCAAGGTGTGGCCTTTTGGTGGCGGCACACAGCAGGCAGAGGTGGATCTGTCTGTCTCCCTCAACCTGCACTGGGCGCACAGAAGAAAGGGCCTTCCAGTGGCGGCACTCTGCAGGCAGTGGCAGATCTCCTGGTTCTCTTGGCCCATGCTGGGTGCACAGAGGAAAGGGGCTTCTGGTGGCAGGCACCCGGCAGGCAGAGACAGCTCTCATGATTCTCTCGCCTGCGCTTTTTTTTTTTTTTTTTTTTTGAGACAAGGACTCACTATAGTTTAGGTTAGCCTCCTCCTGCCTCAACCTCCATAGCAGTGGTATTACAAGTAAGTGCCATTGCACTCAGCCTCTTTCTTTGGATTGGAATGGGGTTGTGATTATGGAGTGATGTTATATGACTTTCAAGGCTAGGCTCTCCTCTGCCTGGCTCCTGGTTTGTAACTTTGAAACCCAGGGGCTTGATAATCAATGTAGCAGCCCTGAGGCTGCCATGCTTTCAGACCACATGGAGAGACTACATAAAGAAAGACAATTGATTCTGCCTGCCACACAATCAGCCCCTGCTACTGACTATAACCATGTGAGACAACTAAGTCAGAACATCCCTAAGCCCTTTTCAAATTACTGTCTCACAGAAAACATAAAAAGTAATAAAATAATTGCTGTTGCTTTAAACTACTGAGTTTTGAGGTGATTTTTTATGCAGCACTAAATGACTAGAAAAGTGGGTCGTTAAATCAATATAGTATATCATGGCCAGCATGCATGTTTTTTAAAGTGAAGAACAGAACAGAATGGAATGAAAAGTGTAACAATAAAGTGTGCCTGAGAAAGTTGCTCAGTAGATCCATGTGTTTGCATATGTGTATCCTGGATCAAGAAGTAAGATGTAGAAGGCTTGAAAGCAGGCAAAGGGAATGGGAGAAAAAAATGAATCAAGACATATTATATACAGATACAAATTCCCTATGATGGATATGACCAACATGTATGACAAGCAGGTCAGAGTGCAGAAAGGACATTTGGTGTTCAGTGATGCAACTGGAAATAGCTGATTGTCAAGAAAGCTCTTCCAAACCGGGCATGGTAGCTCATTACTGTAATTCCACCACTCAGGATGCTGAGGCAGGAGGATCACTGTAAGTTCAAGGCCAACAAGGGCTACATAGAGAGTTTGAGGCCAGCCCCTGAGACAGCTAGACCCTGTCTCAAAAAATAAAAAAAAATCTCTTCCAGGCTTCTATAAAATAAGAATCAAATCTAGAAATGCTTTCATTTTTTAGAAAGGAGATTCCATTTCTGAGGATTAGTGTATATATATATATATATATATATATTTCTCTCATATATATATTTCTCTCATATATATATTTCTCTCATATATATTTCTCTCATATATATATTTCTCTCATATATATATTTCTCTCATATATATATTTCTCTCATATATATATATTTCTCTCATATATATATTTCTCTCATATATATATTTCTCTCATATATATATTTCTCTCATATATATATTTCTCTCATATATATATTTCTCTCATATATATATTTCTCTCATATATATATTTCTCTCATATATATATTTCTCTCATATATATATTTCTCTCATATATATATTTCTCTCATATATATATTTCTCTCATATA
>PVJX010029891.1:9834-22620 GCA_004027295.1 Dolichotis patagonum | reverse complement strand
CATAGCCCATTCCAGCCAACAAAGATTAAGTGAGGACTATAGATTGTCATCCTTGTGAAACTGCAACTGGACATCCCACCACCTCCATGGCCACCATCACCAAGTTGTTGTCAAAAAAGGTCAACTGCCCTGACTTGAAATTATACTACAAAGCTACAGTAATAAAATCAACATGGTACTGGTATAAAAACAGACCTGAAGATCAATGGAATAGATTCGAAGATACAACAACAACCACAAACTCACTCAACCACCTTATCTTTGATAAAGGGGCCAAACATGCTCGCTGGAAGAACGACAGTCTCTTTAACAAATGGTGCTGGAAAAATGGGCTGTCCATATGCAGAAGACTAAAACTAGACCCATGTCTATCACCATACACTAAACTAAAATCTAAATGGATCAAAGATCTAAATATTAAAACACAAACACTAAATGGGTTGGAGGACAAAGTAGGTAAAAATCTCAAAGATATAGGGGTAGGTAGAGAATTCATGAACAAGAATCAAACCAGCCAGGAAATACTTCCAAGAATTGATAACTGGGACCATATCTTATTAAAGAGTTTATGCATGTCGAAAGACATTTCCAGCAGAGTGAAAAGAAAACCAACAAATTGGGAAAAAATCTTAATGGACTGACCATCAGACAAAGGACTTCTGTCTAGAATTTATAAAGAATTTTTAAAAATCAGACCCTCGAAATTCAAAGACCCAATCCAAAAATAGGCATCTGAAATGAATACACAGTTCTCAGATGAAGAAAAATGAATGGCAAATAAATACATGAAAAAATGTTCATCATCATTAGTCATGAGAGAAATGAAAATTAAAACCACACTGAGATTCCATCTCACTCCAGAAAGAATGGCCAAGATAGAAAACACTACCAACAACAAGTGTTGGAGAGGCTGTGGGGAAAAAGGAACTCTTCTGCACTGTTGGTGGGAGTGTAGACTGGTGCAACCACTGTGGAGGTCAGTCTGGAGAGTCCTCAAAAAGCTGGGTTTGGAAGTCCCATTTGACCCAGCTATTCCACTTCTAGGCATATTCCCAGAAGAACTGAAAACATCATACCACAGTGATATATGTGCACCCATGTTTATAGCAGCACAATTTGTAATAGCCAGATCTTGGAAACAACCTAAGTGCCCATCAACTGAGGAATGGATAAAAAAGTTGTGGTATGTTTATACAATGGAGTACTACTCAGCCAAAAAGAATGATCACATTGAAATATTTATAAATAAATGGACACGACTTGAGACCATACTCATAAGCAAAATAAACCAAACTCACATGTGTAAATAATGTATAGTCTCCCTAGTATGAGAGTTGGTAAGAATATATAAGATTTTATGGTAATCCTGATTTCCCATTTCATTGCTTTGAAGCCTTTCAATGTTTTCATTCATCAGTTGGAATGGTTTTATTCTGTTTTGTTTTACTTTATTATGCGTGATTGTATGAACAGATGTTTTGAAGAAAACAAAACCTATGGCAGCCATTGCTCATTTAATATTGTCTTGCTTAGAAGTTCTAGCATGCTTCTACTCTACTATTACCATTGGTTCTATCATGTTGTGTCTTATTGGGATTTTAATATGTGTGAAAGTATAAACAAAATTTTTTATTGAAAATGAGATATTATATTAGCCAGTGATCATTCTGTGTTATTCGGTTCAGAATGTCCTATAATTCTTTCATTCTTTTGAATGGTTTTATACTATTTTGTTATGTTTGATATTACTGTATTTGAAACTATGCTCAACTATAGCAGAGAAAGGGATATTTTGATAGCTACTGTTAATGTCCAGTTGTCATATTGTAAAGTGCTGTGTTGCTTATGTTGTTCTTCTCTGATATGCTTAGTTTTGCCCTCTTTTGTTTTATTCTCTTTAAAGTAAAAATAAATAAATAAACAAATAAAGAAAAATAAAAAGGTCAACTGGTGAGCCAGGACTTTCATCCCTTCCCCAAGATCCAGGAGGCTACCACAGTGGAGTCACTGGAAGGGTAGAAGAAGCCTAGATTTCTAGCTTTCCTGTTAGTAACAGGGAGCCCACCCACGCTATGTCAGTGCATGCCCACTGGGGACTAGTACTGAGGTCCCCTGCCCTCCTCCTGCAAACTAGGGCTGTGTCAGTGAAGGCGCAGTGGGAAATCTCAGCTTCTACCTCCAGTCCATAGAGCAGATATGTCAAATTCTTATGACCGATTTCTGAGATGCTACATACATACGTTTCCTTCAGTTACTTTGTGATCTTGAGCGAGCTCCTTAAATCCCCTATTTCTCCCCTGGCAAATGAGAAGTAGGGACAACATCTATCCCATAGGCCTGTGGGGCCACTTTGGCAGCTAAGGGTCCTGTGTCCTCTACTGATGTGGTGGCCAAGCTTGCTTGTGTCAATGGGATCAGTTGGGAGCTGCCCAGGGGATGAACAAAATATACCTGGGTGTGTCTGTTTGGGCCACCGAGGCATCACCCTGGGTACTATATCTGCCTCCTCTCTTCTTCCTCTCTGTTCCTGTGATCTGCTTCCCAGCCACCATGAAGTAAGCGGCTTTGCTCCACCACGCCTCTGCACCAAGATGTTTCTGCCTTGGATTCAGGTGATTACAGATTGAATTCTTTAAAAGCATGAACCAAATTAAACCTCTCCTCCTTCAACTTGTGTACATCAGGTATTGTATCCCAGCAATAGGATGGGCTACAACTGACTAATGCAATGAAAGTAATCCCGTGAAAGGTCCGCCAGCCTGATGAGTAGCTCTCAGGCAGCAGGTGAGGGGCCCTTTTTCTGCTCAGAGGCATGTTAGCATCAGGACTTCCTGCTCACAGATCAGGGCTGGGAAAGAAATGCATAAAAAGCTGCATCTGTAAAGTATGGGTTAAAAACCTAACTTATAGCTGCATAACTGTAGCCATACTGCACTGAGTACCAACCAAGTGCCAGGCACTTTGTTGAACGTTACTCATGACTTAGCTAACTATAAAAGCAATCTTCAAACTAAATAAAATCACTCCCACTTTACAGAATAAACCAAGGCAACTGAGAAAGATGACAAGTGAATATCCTTCATATATTAAAAAAAAACTCTCGAAAAGCAATAAAAGCACAACACAAAAAGAAACAAAGACCCAAATAGACAATTATAACATATCACATAGTTTCTCTTATATGAGAAACATAAATTATAATTAAAGAGCAAACTAAAAGATACATAAGAAATAGAGCTTTCTCAAATGAGGAGATGCAGAGATGGAAGGGGGAGGGTAAGGACTGAAAAAAGGAATGAAGATACGTACTTGTACCAACCCCATACAAGGAATGTAAACATTATAGCATGCAAACTTGTACTAATAAAGAAAACACTAAAAATAATGTGCATCATGTATGTTTACTAAACATTAGAATGCCAATATGACTTGTAATAAAAGAAATACAAATGAAAATATGACAATATTATTTTCCCATCAAGCTGGCAACATTTTAAACACTAAAATACATGTAATTGGTGAAGTTGTTAATAGTTATGTAAAAGGCTCAACAGAGAAGCATTTTCTGAAAGGTGTTTTAAAAATTGTTTGACTCAATGTTTGTATCGATAAAATTTATTCTCGGGGATAATTATAAAAATGCACCCACTTCTTATTTATAAACAAGAACATTCAACAATGTTATATCGAAATTCCAATTAGTTAACTAAAGTCTGGCATATTTTTGGTAGAATATAACTGAATAATAAAATGTACTTTTAAAATTTATTGTTCATGATATAATTAATAAATGAAGTCATCATTCAGAATGGTTCCAATCTTGTATTTGTATAGACACATACATTTGACACATTCACATATATATTTATACATGTAGAGAAAAATAGTGAAATAACACACAAATATACACTAACAAGGAAATCTCAGAGAGGCAGGAGTATTGGCAAATTTAAAATTTCCTTACTTTTCTATGTTTTTCAAATTTTATTCAGGAAGTTGATATTCAGAAAGTACATGCATTGACCAAAAGGCAGCTGGAAGGTCTTCTAAAAACTTTCCCATCCCCTGGTCTGGTTGACTTCTGCCAAGCTTCAGCACAGAAAGGGAATAACTCAAGTCTGGTTTTCCTTAAGAAATTTCTCTTGCAAAAATAAGAATGAGACAGGAAGGGTAGAAAAGGAAAAACACATACCCTAATTTTCTAAAATGAGACGGTAGCCAATTCTACAAATCTCAGTACAGTTTAGTGGGTTCATAACCAATTGAATGACTAAGTGCTGCCCCAAATTCTAATTAACCATGTTAGCTGCAGGTCACCTTAGAGCCCATCTAGTTTAACAATTTCCAGCGGATCTTTCGATGCAGATATTGATGGCTGAGAGATGAAATTTACAGATACCATAAAGCGGAGAGGGAAATAAGCTATATTGAACAGTATAAGGAAACTCACTTATTTGAAAGAAAGAGTTGCTGCTGAAGCTATAAAGATGACACTTAATAATGGTGCAAGGTCCTGCCCTTGGCCCAAAATGTCAGCGTTTTAAGGGAAAACTTGAATTAATGGCTGTTGTTTCCCAGGCAATTGTTGAGATGTGGCTGCCTGGAGGACCAGGGCCTGCCTGGGCTGAAAGAATAGAATCTGTGGCTCCGAACAAGTGAGGCGGTGACTCCACCCAGCCCCGTGTGCCCTGCAGAGACCACAGCTAGAAGCGCAGAGTGAGCTCTGGGTAGTAGCATACTCTCAAAGCAATGTGGACTTTGATCAGAAAGGAGTGAGCAGAAAGGGGAGACAGATCTTTTGCAAGTGGGAAGGAGACATAAAAAGGATGAAAATGTGTTATGCACCTGTTACCTACTCCCCACAAGGAACGCAGTCATTATGTTCTACAAATATGTACCAATAAAAAGTTGCAAAAAAATTAAATGATAAACCAATATCCCTGATAAATATAGATGCAAACAGTCTCAACAAAATACTAAGGGAAGAGGGGAGGGGAAGTAAGAGGAATGGGGCCGTATTATGTGCATGTACCAACTCCCCACAAGGAATATAATCCTTATGTAGTGCAAATATGAATTATTTTTTTTAATTTTTAAAGAGAGTGACCAGCAGGACAAGCTGGATCATGTGCCATAAGTATTTTTGAACTGGAGGTGTTTAGGACTAGTCTCGGGAGGGGTGCAGGGATTGGGCTTGCACTGGGTGGTCCCCAAAAGTCTCAATGAGTCTCAATTTCAGGGAAGTATGGTATTTGCTTTATGAGGGAGTAATAGCCTGGAAGGCCCTTAGGTGGCTCCTGAAACTCCATGGCCCCAAAGACCCTCACCATAAGCAGATTATCAGCCATTGGCCAAAACTATGTATAGTGCTCATGTATAATAACCACATCGACCTAAAAGTCTAGTGATTTCTGGCCTGTAGTCAATCAAATAGTGTTTAAATGAGTAATCTGTTAAAGCAGCCTTTGCAAAATCTTGTCTGTGGTATTCCTGGGTTCCTAGAAGGGGTGATATAACAAAAGTATAAAGCAAGTGTTCTCTTAGGTTCCTCCCACCAGGCCCCACATTCCAGATGATGGTCATGGTGAGAGAACAACCATCTCCCAAGTGATTTGACTATCCTGTGCTTTTGTTCATATCCACTGCACATAATTTCCCAAACGAACTGTCCTTAAAAAAATCTATGCAAAAGTCTTCACTAGTTTCTTGGTGTCTAGAGAAACAAGAGAGCACTTCCCATCTTTTAGTCAAGCATCTAGGGTCTGCCATAATCTGCCCTGGGCCCACCTCCCATGATTCCTCAGCTTTGTGTCTCCCGCCCAGCACTCCCTGAACATTCCCACCTGCACACATGTGCTCATGGTGTGAGCCTGGCTGGAAGACCTTCCGGGCCTCTCCTCCTCTTCCCAAAGGCCTACCACACCCCGCAAAGGTCCTGTCTACGGCCACCTTTAGGCAACCAGCCGAGGATTCCAGGCATCATATGCTCTTTGAAGGGAGTTGTAAATCCCTCAGTTTTGTATACTTCACCCCAACACAGACCCCGCTCAACAGACATCTGGCAGGGAGGGCACAAATGTGGCAGTGCAGCCACGGAGACCTGGGAAGGTCGTTAAGCAGAATAATATCACAGAAGGGTGTGCATTATGATCTGTTCCCCATTATCCTGCCTGCTTGTACCTTTCAGGTTGTACACAATTTATGGCACAGCAAAAATCCCATTAGAACAGGCTACAGGAAGGTGTTCCGGTGATGTCACTGTACTGGAATTTGGATGTGTTGAAGGCAATTCCAAATGAAAGAGCCGCTGGCCAGGGACTTTGGCAGTTTCCATTAGAGTGGAATTTGCTTTGTAATTTCATTAACAGAAACAAGATTTGCCTAGTCTGGAGGGGGCCCGTGGAATGAAATGATAAACACCTGGGTGAAAATTGTAACTAGAATTTGTAAAAGCTAAATATAGCCCTTCTCGTGTGTAATTAGGGGATATGTTATGTGGCTGAGGGTGACCAGTGAATGGGAATCTGGCTCCATAGGATCGGAGACAAGAAGCAGATGGTTATGTGTATAGTCAACAGCAAGTGACTTAGATGACGTAGCTTGTGATGCTAAACACTGGCTATATATTTGTATTTTGTGTGTAAACATGACAGTCCCTCCTCTGTTACTCTAAGGAAGCACTACTAATTCACATGTAAAATTAAAGGCGTCTCTTATTCATTCAGTTATTTATTGTTCTCTGTAAAATGAGTTAGGAATTTGTCCCCATGAATAATGTTGGCCATAATAGTTAATTTACTCCTATTCATTGGCAGTAATAAAAATGTACAAGGGGAGGCAGAAACATTATTATTTCTTGCTTGAAGTGCAATTTCATGTGGTGAGAAAAACATGTTAATATGCTGCAAAGTGCTACAGGAATTTAGTTCTCAAAGGAATGGCAGTATTAAATGTATTCTGACAAGAAGGAGCCTCGGAAGGGAAACATTTATCTTCATAAAGTCATTAAATTTACTGAGCAGCATCGCATTCTCCCTGCAATCTGCTCACTCCATTAAAGGCGAAGCTGTGGAACTGGCACTGTCACGCGAGAGGCCCCTGCATTTCTGAAAAGAGGAAGAATGGGGCCGTTTGCCATCATAATGGGTTTCCCCCCTGCAAACTCACAGTCTCAAGCCCAGATACACGTGTGGGTGCTCTGTCACCTCTTTATGAAATAAATAAGTGTGGTGCTGACAAGTCTCTTCCTTTCCCCACCCTCAGGAGCTTGTCCACGTGACTACGAGAAAACAGATTCTGTAAACCTGCCCATGTCACTGTCTCGGGAGACTCTGGTCTCTGGGGCTATTTTCCACTTTTGAGATGGAGCCCGGGCAGCTGACACAGGTCAGCGGCAACATCGTGGCATGAACTGTTCTGCAGAACAGTTCTGCGGGTGGGTGTAGCTCAGCCCAAGAATCTGTCCGTAAACAATACCATAAATCACTGTTCTTCAAAACTGCGGAGAGGGATGGCCTCACGTTCCTTGCAGTTAGGCATTTTCCTTGGCTTTGCAATAAGTGGGTGTCCATCAATGAGCTAAAATCCAGAAAAATGCAAACAGACTTCAGAAGCAAAGCCATGCTGCCAGCATGGACACATGGTACGGAATGAAAACAAACTGAAGAGTTTTCAATACACCCTAGTAACATTTTCCACTCACCTGATACCTTCCCTCCCACCACTTTATAAATAGCTAAAATTCTGGGAATGAGGGCAAATACCCTCTTTGCGTGCATGTTATGAGAAAGAATGCAGTTCCAAGTGCAGTGCAAGATGGGGGTGTACAGCACAAAGCAAAGATACTGAAGTTTTAAAAAGATGCTGTAGATAATGGTTTTACAATTCCACTGTATGTTTATATAGAGAAGAAACAGAAGCAGACCCCCTGCATAACTGGAAGCCACAGCTGGGGCTGTCTAAGGACAAATACAGAAGCCTCAAGCCACTTGTTCCATGGCATGAATACCGCATATTTTCAGAGTGCTGATTATAAGCTCAAAGAGTTCAAAGATGGTGTTCCTTGGTCACTGTTATAACACTAGCACTAAACTCAGCAGGTGATCAACAAATGTTTGTTAAGTAAGAGATTGGATGGAGAGATGAACTGGTCAGTTTTTGGTCTGTAGTTTGGCCAGATGGAGCGGTTCCTAAACTTGTCATCCAAGTGATGTTGACCTACCTAAAGGAAATTGTGTTTTATTTGCAGGATGGATTTTGAAATATTTGACCAGGTGGAGAAAAATCTGTAGTGACCAGTTCCAGAATTCTGGTTCTCTGCTCCCAAAAAATATTAGTTTAATGTTAATCTCATGCTAATTATTGTGTTTTAAGGAATTCTAAGAACAGTCCACTTTACAAATGCTGAGCCTCAGAAAGGCGAGGTAATTTGCCTAAGAGCACACAGCTACTAACCAGGAGAATAGTAGCTTCAGGCCCAGCATTTAGCTCAGCAGTGTACGCATCTGCCTGGCAAGCGCAAGGTCGTGAGTTCGATCCTTGGTACAAAAAAAAAATAGTAGCTTTGCGTTATTCACTTATTTGACAACTACTCAGTGTGTGGTTACAATATGCCTATTCTCCGTCGTTTATTACAGTGAACAAGACAGAAAACGGTGCCTCTGGTTTAGAGGTGGAAAGTACCACTAAACAATAACAATCCAATTAATGATATGACTATACCTGTGAAAAATGCTTCAAAGAAGGTATGAGAACAAGCTGAAGATGAGACTAATCTTTTCTTGGATAAGTCAGAGAGGCTTCCCTGACTTTAAGGATCAATAAGAATTAACTAGAACAAAATACAGGCTGGGAGCATATTCCATGTGCGTAGGAAACCTCATAGACAGAAAGGAATGTATATTTTCTGGAAAAACAAAAGGTAGCCTGTGAGAAGAGGGCAGGGAGAAAAGGGACAAGTGGTCCAGAAGGAGGCTGAGATAGGCACAAAGGACCCTACAGCTTGTGTTGAGGATTTGGTTCAAGACAAATGGAAAGACTGAAAAGTTTTAAGCAAAGAAGAAACTGAACTATTAATATCTGTATGTTAAGAGTTACTTTAGCCAATGTATAGAGTCCAGATTGACAATGCATAAGAAGAGAGTCTAGGAGATGGGTGGAGAAACTGAGATGCTTGTCCAGATGAGAGATGGTGGTGCTGTGGCTCACAAGAAGGGTGAATAGAGGTGGACATAGGACAAAGGTACAAACAAGATGGGGTATGTAGTGCTGGGTGGTAGACTGGCTATCAAGAACCAAGGAGAAGTTGGTGTCAGTAATGACTCTTGGATCCTGGATTGAGTAGTAAAATGGGTGAGAGTTCTCTTCACTGATGCAGGGCTTGTAAGAAGGAGAACATTTTACCTAACTAGCACCAACGTACTTGCTATTCCAGCAGGAAAACGCTTTTGATTCAACTTCTGAGAGAATTCCATGCTTGGTCTGATCTGATGTTTTCATCAATTTTAGGGGTAGACGTTCATTTTCACTCCAAAAGACATGTGAATTGGTTGGTAGATGCTCAAATGGCATTCTGTGACATGACGCAGATCCATCTCCATTACACTGAAGTAGGCTGTTCTTCAAAAGTAATGGGGATTGGGCTGCTGAGGTAACCCTGTCACCACTACAGCAGCCAGCTCTGTTCTGCCTGTCCACGGTGTTGGCACCAAGTGGCAACACCTCTGCCACTAATGCCTCGTTAATGCACTGTGCAGAATAAGGTGCCCCAGATGGACCCAAGTGTTTGTCTAAGCCACACAAAGTCTATGTAATGATTTTTAAAAAGATCTTTGAAGTATTCCAGAGAATAGAGGCATTTTGGAATACCTGCCCTCCGTGACTGATGTGGTAAACTGCCAGCCCATCTGGAGCCCCAAGGAGAAGACATAAAAGGTTTCAAAACTGTTTAACAGCCCAACGCCTCTGTGAGACAATCTATGAGGAAAGACAATCTATGAATGTTAGTCTAAATGAAGTGATTGCAGGCTGGCCTTTCAAGGAGGTACTTGTTCCCATTAAGCAAGATCGTTTGTTTTTAGCAGTATTTATTCAGCATTTATTGATGAAGCAAGAAGAGACTGACTTGATCCATAGATTTTTATAGCACATCAAATTCCTACATACATACTATGTCTAAATAAAGGACATGCATTCATTCAAAACCGATTATATGAAAATAGAGAATTAAATGTTCAAAAGGATCACTCGTGTCTGAGAAACATGGCAGTCACCTGCCCCAGCACCTCCTGAACACCTCCTTGTCCTAGGCTCTGTCCCTCAGGAAGCTCGGTTGGACAGTCTTGTGGGCTCCCTTCTCTGACGTTGTGGATTTGGTTTCTTAACTCAGAATGCTCTCATAAACTCAGAGTTCTGTGATTTCAGAAGTAAGGTTTGCAGATGATTCTCAGCTTTTGTACGATTTTACTCTTCTTGAGTATGGATGGCACCTGTGACTTGCTTCAAACTAATAGACTATGGCAGAAATGATGAGATGTCATTCCTTTGATTATCATGTCATACTGGAGTCCATGGAGCCAGGTATGGTGGTGCCCTCCTGTAATCCCAGCACTCTAGAAGGCTGCAGCAGGAGAATCATGAATTCAAGTCCAGCCTTGGAAACTTAATGACTTGGTAAGATTCTCTCTCTCTCTCTCTCTCTCTCGAAAGAAAGAAAGAAAGAAAGAAAGGGAGCTGGGGATGTAATGACCATGTAATTGAATCCATGTGATGACCCGATTTAATCCCCAGTACTGAAAAAAAAGAAAAAGAGTTCATCTTAGCAGACTGAAAGGAGAAATTCTCCTTGATAGCTTGATGAAGTAAGCAGCCAGGTGGAGAAAGCCAATGTGACAGGTGGCCTCTAACTCAATGACAACAGGAAGCCAAAGCCTCTGTCATGCAAGCACAAGGAAATCACTTCTGCCAACAACATGAATGAATCTGAATATGAATTCTTCCCCACTTCAGGCTCCAGAAGAAACCTTAGCCCTAGACAACACTTTGATTTCAGCCTGGCCAAAATGATCAGAGGACCCAGCTAAGTCAGGCACAGACCCCTAACTGTGAAAATAGCTGCATGTCATTCTTAGCTCCAAATTTGTGGTATTTAGTTACACAGTGCTTAGAATCAAGAATTTATTGGAAAGAAGGAGGCCCAAATTGGTAAGTTCAGGTAGACTTTTGGCTTCTTGGCTGAAAGGACAGATAAGAAGTCTAATGAGGGTTGAAGGATGAGTTAAGGCAGGGATGGAAAAATCCCAGTCAGAGTAAGCCAGGTATCTTAGTCCCAAGTCTCCTCAGTCTTGACCTCTGCTTCCCAGCTTCAGTTCAGATATGCCCATGCTGTTCTCTCCATTCATTCAAACCAGAGATCTTGAAGACCAATTATGTGCCAGCTCCTTCTTTATTCTGAGAGGAGAAAACATGAGAAAGTCACAGCCATTGTTCCCTGAGGGAGTCACAACAAAAGCTCGGCTCCCAGTGGCAACTGACTGACTCAGGATGCTGGTTTAAAATGCCATCTCCTGGGCCTTACCCATAGAGACTCAGTCAGTGGGTGTCAGGCAAAGCCCTCACATCCATACTATAAACAAACACCTCAGGTGATTCTTGTACAAGTAGTCTAGGAACCATATGCTAAGATTAAGCACTGACCTTTAGGGTCATTTGTGAGTTTTCAATAGAAGAATGACACAGTGTGGCTTACATATAAGAGGCTCACCTTGCCTGCTGCATGGAGAATGGACTGAAAAGGGCAACTTTGAGATCTATGGCCACAGCAAGAGAAATGGGAGTGGCTTGACCAGGACACAAACATGGGATTTGAGAGCAATAGATGGGTATGGGAGGTATTGTGGTGTTGGAGACAATAGATCTTGCTGTTGAGTTGAGTTGAGTTGAGTTGAGTTGAGTTGAGTTGAGGATTGGGGAAAAGGGGTTTGAGAGTGATGTCATTATTATGATTATTATTAAAGTTACAAGGCTATTGTAATTGTGGTCATCCATAGTATAATAGTCATAAAAGGGAAGGATCAGGTAGATATGAAATCAGTCTTTTTCTATCAAAATAATTTAAGTAACTAATGGTAAAACACTGATATCCTTAAATCAATAGGTATGCACATTATTGTTATGCATCATTGTTTAAATATCATTGCTTAGACAAAATAGCAAAAGTATCTACTTATTTATGAGGTATATGAATTCTTCCAAAGATGTCTACTTTATTCAAATTGTTTCAAACTGCTCCTAAAATGTTTCCAGGAAGAATTATAAAATTCTAAAACCTGCAAAACAGGATCAGGAAGCAATTACAGAAGAGTTAAGTAGCTAGATGGTTACCATAGAAACATTCTGAGTGGGACAATCTGGATGGAGAAGGATCACTTCTGTTGGGTACCTACTTTGTGTGTGTGTGTGTGTGTGTGTGTACACGTGGGCACACTTAATTTCATTTATCTCAATTGTTTCTACGATCCTGTTAAATTATAGAATTTAAGTGTGCACACGTGGGCACACTTAATTTCATTTATCTCAATTGTTTCTACGATCCTGTTAAATTATAGAATCGGAGCTATTAAGCACTGCATCAAAACATAAGTAGTAGTCACCCGATCACAGGGTAAGAAAAGATTGTTTGAATATGAGAAAAATGGAAGCATAAAAAATGCTGATAAATTTGACTACAGCATGTATCTAAAATCACTATACGCATAAATACCAAACCAAAAAATCAAGAAGCAAATG
>PVJX010029890.1:0-14933 GCA_004027295.1 Dolichotis patagonum | reverse complement strand
AGTTTTGTGGACATATTTCCTGTACTTTCTTGTGTGCACTCTGGGTGACCATCATAAAATAATATTATAAATTCTGTGTCCTGATTAATTGTTCTCCTCACAACCCCTGACTGTAACAGTAGGAAACAACAACAAAAATCTCTCTCCTATTGCCTTTTAGATTTTCCAGCTGGAATCCTGTAAATTGGACATGCAGGACAAGGTAAAGAGAAAAACAGTTTATTAATGCACACATTAAATTTCTCACTGGAGCAACCACGTGAGGAGCAACTTGAAGGGCTGGTTAGAAGTTGAGTTTATTTATGATCTTAGTAAAGGAATAATAAATCTTTAGGAAAGTGCCAACTCCGAGAAAAAGAACCTTGACCTCTAGGGTAGGACATTGTGAGAAGAGAAATATGTGGGGGAACTGATAGGGGAAGGTTATTTTCTTTTTTTTGCGGGGGGAGGCTATTTTCTGTGGGTTCACATACTCTGTTTTTTCCTCATGGCCATAAAACTTCTCTGGGAAATATTTATGGCCAGCCTCACTTCTCGAGGCTCCTGCTTATAATCAGATTACAAGAAGTTCCAGGGAGATTTCTTTCTCTTATCTGTGCATTCTTATTTGCCTCCAGCTCAAAATAATCTTTATACCAAAAAGGCATGTTTCAAGGTGACATAATTGAACCCCCAACACTAACTGTAACATGAATTTCTGGGCAAATGTGACCCATTGGGTAGCCAGTCTTAGGGAAGGGGAAAGAAGAGCTACAAGTAATAGGGGATGGTGGATGGTAGCTTGTAGAAAGATATGAAAAGCCTGTTCTGTCATTGAAGAAATAAAGACTAATAAGGCATTGGTCTAGGCTGAAATTCTTGAATTTTTATTCAATGGCAGATGGAGAGCCATTGAAAAACTGCACACAGGGTGAAGGAATCAAGACAAAATATGCCAAATTGGTACATTTGGCATATTTGTTTCAATTTGTTTCAAACAGAAATCACTTGAGAAGCTGTAACTTCAGACAAGGCCATTTGGTCTCTTTTCCTACCACCGGCAAGTCAAAAGATTGTTTTAATCTCTTATCAGTTCCAGGCTGGAAAATAGCCTTAATTGCCGGAGACAGGTAATTGGGGCTGCAGAGAACCTGAATAAACAAACTCTGATGTCATAGCTTTTTCCGCTGGCTTATACATCCCCCCCTAGCTCTTAGTAACACTCTTAGAAGTCATGACTGTAACCAGAAATCCATTTCTCCTGTGATTCCTTCACACATGTGTTGTTTTTTTGTGTACAAACACATCATGTTTTGGTCATTTCTTTGGACTTCACTCTCTTGCAAAGATTCCCATGTATGTAAAATTAATAAAACTTGCATGTTTCTCTTGTTAATTAGCATTTCTATTAATTGGACTTCTAAAGCCAGCCAAAGAACTCATGTAAGAACAAAGAGGGGGTAAAGGAAAAATCTCCCTCCTTTATAAGTGAAACTGTGTGTGTGTGTGTGTGTGTGTGTGTGTGTGTGTGTGTGTGTGTGTATTTGGTGTAGTGGATGAGACAGAGTGAAAAACATATAACCATGAAAATTGTAGACTCCAAGACTGACCTGTGAAGAAAAATAGGATGTTGAGAAAGAATAAAATGTGTTCATGGCTGACCTTTGAATATAATATAGGACCTAGGGAAGGTGACATTTGAATTTAGACTTGAAGCCTGAGGAGATATCAAAACACAAAGATCCTTTTATGGCAACAAGTGCTGAGGTCTTGAGGTGTTTATGCACCTGAGGCTCCTGCAGCTGATTCCACTGAACAAGCGGAACATTGGTGTGGATGAGGAGGAGGTGATGGATCGGGTAAGGCCTGAGGAACTGGGAAACTGATGAAAGGCTTTTTAAACAGGACAGTGACCCAGTCCAAGTTACTTCTCTAAACAATCACTCTGCCTTGGGAAGCCACTGGAGTGCCCAGAGAACTGATAATTTTATACCACAGTGATACATTAAAGATGGAGAGAAGCAGATGGATTTGCTATTACCCTGGAAGTAGAGTCAACACTATTTGGTGACAGATTGGATGGGAAGAATAAGAAACAGAGAGGGACTGAGAATGATCCTTAAGAATGTACTGTAGATTTAAAAAAAAAAGAAAAGATTTTGAATTTTATCATGTACACATGTATTAAACATCACATGGTGACCACAAATATGTACAACTGTAATGTGTTGATTTAAAAAAATGATTTTGGAGATTTTGGGTTAGTGAGGTAGAGAAGATTTGAGGAGGGAGCCAAGAGTCCTGTTACTGATGTATTTAAAATGACATCAAGTATTTACGAGTTAGATTTAGAGAAAAAGTCATGGCTGGAGATAGAACCCTGGCAGTCATGTCCTGAACACTGTAGGCAATTGCAACACCACAATTTTTTTTTTAATTTTAAAGAGAATAAAACAAAAGAGGGCAGAACAAAGCAGATCAGAACAGAACAACATAAGCAACACAACACTTTACAATAAGACAACTGGATATTAACAATAGCTATCAAAATATCTCTTTCTCTGCTATAGTTGAGCATAGTTTCAAATAATGTTTCTTTATCTACACATCTCTCAATATAAAAAAGGTACAGCAGAAATGTAGGATAAAAAAAATTTTTTTTTGTACTGGAGATCGAACTCATGACCTTGTGCTTTGCAGGCAGGTGCTTGTGCAGTTGAGCTAAATCCATAGCCAGACAAAAAGTTTTTCTAAAAGTGCACCTGTATAGGTCACCAACTGTGAATGGAGCATGCAGGACTGGAAACTGCTCTGGTAGACGAATGTAAAGGGCCAGGCTGTGACTGGTACAACTGCAGGCTGTGTGAACACTGCATGCTTAATCTACCCTAAATCAGAAACAAGTTTTTTCTTCAATAATTTAGCTTTAGCTTACTGTCACTTTTTTTTGACTTTTTGACTCTCTTGTAGTAACACTTAACTTCAACTCCAAATACATTGTACAACTATACAGAAATATTTTTTCTTTGTATGTTTATTTGGGTTTTTTTTTCTATTCTTAAATTGTTCATTTGTTTTCTGTTTGGGGTGACAGTGATGAATAGTTTCTCATTATTTAGTCCAGACTGGCCAAGAAGTTATGACAATTCTCCCGCCTTAGCCTCCCAAGGAATGAGTTTACAGGCATGTGCAATCATGCCTGGTTTAAAATTTTTTATTAAAAATTAAGATACAGCCTTGCAAGCGTGAGGTCATGAGTTCGATCCCCGGTACCAAAAAAAAAAAAAAAAAAATTAAGATGCAAACTGTTATGGTTTATGTCAAGATGTGCTCCCAAAAGCCTTTTTATGATTTATTCATTGTTGAATCCTGAGATTAAGGGTGTTGGGATTAAGGGTGATGGCTGGATCAGTACCCCCTAATCCCAGCAGTCTGGCTAAAAGGAGCAGAAAGAGGCTTGTTTTCTTCTCTGCTCTTCTCTCTTGTTGCTTTTGCTGTCTTCTGCTGCCATAAACTATTGCTCATCTCCCATGTGCCACTCTGCCTTGGAGTCAGCTGATTATGGACTGAAACCTCTACAAATTGTGAGCTAAACTTTCCCCCTTTAAACTTTGGGTGTCAGGTATTTTGTCTCAGTAACAAGACAAGTAAATAAGACACAAAAACACATTAGCTTAGCCACTGATGGCAAAACTTTTAGAGCTGTCAGTGATAACACACAGCCCGCTATGCCATGTGTGTCATAGGCTCTCTAACACGTGACAATATCAAGATCAAAAGTACCACTCTCCACATCTTATCCCTGGAAAGAAGTTCAGGATCAGTAGCACACAGAGCCCCATTTCCTGTTATAACAAGGCTTCCTTCTAGAATCCCTCCTGAAGGAACTACCTGAGTATGATTTTCAATTAAATATTTTTGGTGATCAGTAATATACTCTAAAGCAAGGTATGGTGGCACATGCCTATACTCCCAGCACTTGGGAGGCAGAGACAGGAGGATCATCATGAGTTCAAGGCCAGTCTGGCCTATATAGTTTAAGGCCAGCATAAACTAAAAAGCAAGACCTTGTCTCAAAAAAAAAAATTAGTACATGCTAAAATAACAAAATATAGTAGAAATACATAAAACAGTATCATCAGTGGTTATTATCAAGAAGCATTACACATTGTATATAATTGTATATGCTACACTTTTATATTGCCTGCAGCATAGATTTGTACACACCACAAACATGAGAGTAAGCACTGGGCTACATCATTACAATGGCTCTGCTACAAGGAAATGGGAATTGTGTTAGTCACTTTCTTCATGCTGATACAAAATACTCTTTACTTTTAAGAAGAGGTTTATTTTGGCTCATAGTTTCAGAAGGTTCAGTCCATGGTCCAGTGGTTTGAGGCAGAAAAAGGATGGCAGAGGGACATGGCAGAGAAAAGGTGCTCAACCATGTGGCCAGGAAGCAGAGAGAGAAGGGAAAGCTGGGGGAGGAGGTCAGTCCCCAGCACCTGACCCTTCCAACCAAGCTCTACTTCCTAAGTAGACAAGCTTCCTAAGTAGACAAGCTCTACTTCCTAAGTAGACAAGCTTCCAACAAGCTTCCTTCCAGTTAGCTCTGAACTCATTAGTAGATTAATGCTCCATGATCCAAAATCCCCATCCCTGAGTACATGAGGCCTTAGGGAACATTCAAACATAAGAGAAATTTCCTAGTTGCATTTTAATTCACAGGATCACCATCATAGATGGTTTGTCATTGACTGAAATGTTATGTGGCAAACGATTGTGATTAGATAAGGTTGTTTAATTGTGTTGTTTAAATACTTCCTGTCGGGCTGGGGATTTAGCTCAGTGGCATAAGCACCTGCCTGGCAAGCTCGAGGTCGTGAGTTTGATCCCCAGTACCGCTAAATAAATAAATAAATAAATGCTTCCTGTCTTGTTTGTTGCTGTTGTTGTTGTCTATCAATTTTTGAAGTGAGTGTTAAAAATCTCCTCCCCTACTTTTTATACTTACTATCCACATGCTGTATCTTTTCTCATCCTTTAATTTTCTGGTTTTTTAATTTTTATTTTTATTAGTGTATGTTTACAGTATATATTGATTACATTGACTGTGGGGAGTTAGTATATGTACATAACATTTTAATTCTTTTTACATTCCTTTTTCATCCTTTTACTTTCAACTTATGCCTTTCTCTTTAAATTGGGTCTCTTTTGGGCAATACGTTGTTGGCTTTTGCTTTTTGTTTCAGTCTATAATTCCAGTATTATAGTTGGTTTGTTTAGTTCATTTACATTTCATATAGTTATAAGTTATAAATCCCACAGTATAATATTATTTGCTTTAGGAAACCAGTTATTTGTTAAAGAAAAGGGGAAGTCTTCGTTTTATCTGCATATTTACCATTGTTCACACCCTTTCTTCCTTTAGTAGATCCAAATTTTATGTCCTTTCCATTGAGTTAGAATAAACTCCTTATTTCTTGTGCTATATGTCTACTGTTAATGAAATGTATTGTCTTATTAGTATATGAAAATGTCTTCCTTACACCTCATCCTTTAAAGGTGTTCTCACTGGATATCAAATTTGGGGCAGGAGTTTTCCCTAGCATTTTAAAGATGTGGTTCTAAGTCTTATGGCATCCATTGCCTCAGATGCAAATCAAGCCATCATTCTTAAACTTGTTCCCCTGTGTGTGATATGTTTTACTCCCAATACATATATGTAACATAACTGTTTATAATAACTATATATATTGATGCTTTAAAGTCCTTGTCCATTAATGCCAAAATGTGTCATTACAGGATATATTTCCATGGCACGCTCCTTCTCCTCCGCCTCCTTTTCCTCCTCCTCCTCCTTACTGAAGATCTTTGGTTTTGGTTTTCATTCTATACACAAATTACAGGTTGATCACTTTAACCTTTCCAAACTTTAGTCTTAAGCGTGAGTCTGTTTGAAGATCAATTTGTTTACCAAGACTTTTAACTAAGCGGGAATCAAACTTGAAACTCACTCTCTGCTGCAGCAGATAGCAACAGACATAATTGCTAAACTTTTCTAACCTTCCAACCATTGCTTTCCACTGGACTCCTTGGAATGATTTCTGCAAAGGCATACCTCAAAGATCAACCAATATTTAACAGGAGTTTATGTGCAGATTTGGGGCCTGGTTACTCTATGGCTCTTTCTTTCCTGGGCTTTCCTCCCAGATTTCCAGGATGCAGATTTTTCCGTAAACTCTAACTGAAGCATGATGCAAAACATGAGAAAACTACATGAATGTGCATCTCATCCTCTGCGTGTCAATCCTTTCCTTCTTCTTTCTTTTCTTTCTGGGAATTTAATAGATTGTATTTCATTCTTTTGTCAGAAGATCGGTAAAAAATGACTTTTAGCATTTGAAAGTAGAATACAGCTCAATCCAAAGTTAATTGATTATTTAGAAAAATTTTGCCAGTAGTGGTTATTTTAACTTTACTTAGTCTGCAAAGATTACAGACATCATTCAAAATTTAAAGAGAACTAAAATTGTCTTGCCCCAAAGTAAAATAAATACAGTCAATTCTACTTAGAGAAGATTAGATTTGGTTCATGATCAGTCAAGTAGAAAATCAAGCTTATCTTAAAAAACATCAAGCTTATCTAGGTTATGTTCCAAATATAAACACCTTTCATTGTTCTCTGCAGTTTTATAGTATGATTGTTTTGACAATTTCAATTTACTTCTTGCCATTACGAATATATTTCTATCAAAGGCAACATGATTCATGAAATAGATTTTTTTCCTTTTACTATCCAATTCTAGTCATTCCTCCATTTTCCTTAACACTACTGTTTTAGGTAATATTAGAATGTAACATTTTTGGTTGCTCTTATTTTTGCCCTCCTCCTTATCTCTTTTTAAAAAGAGTCAATTTTCTTCTAATCCTGTATGTTCTCCTCTCTTTCTAATTATATCAAAGAAAAGCCTCAGTCTGATGTTAATGTTATTTAACACTGGATATTGTTTTACCAAAGAAAGAATAGTTATCAGACCCTGGAAGACAACAACATGTGATTAAAACTTAATAATAATGTTTTCTATTTCATGGACTTATAATATTGTTGGTGGCTAATTATGCTGTTTTTCTAATTATAGCTTTGATTGTAATTTTATACAAGTAAAAATGTAAGTCAACTTAAAGCGAGAAGGGCATGATGGTATAAGTTATACAATTATGGCAAAACACGTAACCACAGTGCTGGATGGCTGAAGTAAGAAAAGCATCATTCAGAAACACACTTCCTCTGACCATGAAACAGTAGTGAACAGCAATCCAGAGTGCAGAAGAGAAGTAAGGATAAGAAATATAGATTTGAGAATTCAAAGGCTTAAGACCTTCAGTCCAGTGCCATTGTTAGAACTGGGTTTTACAACTTTAATTAAAGGTTGTTGAGAATATAGCCATTCTAAGAGGTTCTGTCTTTGGTCCCCTGAGATGTTTTTATCCTTATAGGTTGTTACAGTTTGTAAGAATCAGTATAACATGCTCAATTCTACTTCTGATTTATGTTTTTTATTTGATTTCTGCTTTATATTTCCAACCACCATTGTGAAGATGGCTTTAAAATACCTCTCTAAGTTCATTTGTTTGAATGTCTCTGATGAAAACGTCTTCGATTTTAGAAGTATCTATTGTTGCCTTTCTTTTTTTCTACATTGATCTTGATCCTGAAGAGAGTTATAAAATTTTCTTTTAAGTCGTTTGACTCTAGTCCTGGATCAGGTCAGTATCACCTGAAAATGAACATTTCTGTTATCCAAAGAGTATAAAGAAAATAAACCCCCAGAGAGACAGCATTGACTAAAGATTAGAAGAAAGGGCTAGAAGGATGATAATCCAATTTAATCAGCTACAGGTTTTTTATTTTTATTTTTTTCTGATCTTCCTGCTATCAGTTCTTCCAATTCTGGCTTTTCAGGGCTTGATATGACAACTTGATACTAGGATTTATTTAACAAAAGCACAGTTTTATTTCCTTAAGCAACTAGGGTTTTGTTCATCTACTGTTGAGTAACTTGTTCTTTGATCTATTTTGGAGATGGGACTGAAGAAAAAAAATGCCTCTACCGTAATTCTGTCAGAGGCCTGATATCATGGATGTGTGTCCAAATGCCTTATCTAGCTGATGGAGTGCTAAAGTTTAATTCCTAAAACACAGACTCTGGAATACTTAAATAACAAAGTCCTTTTTTTTCTAAAAAAAAAAAAAAAATACATCAGTAGTCATTTGTGCTGTAATACCCTATATATAGCATTGACATTTTAAAAACTGCTTTTAGTATTTTTCTTGTTTTTGTTTTTCATAGAATTTACTAACACCACAGATGTTGTTTTCTTTGTATTTATCCTGCTTGGGGTTCGCTGAGCTTCTTCAATTTATAAATTTGGGAAATTCAGTTACTATTCCTTCAGATATTTCTTTGTTCCATGCTCCCTCCTTTCCTTCTAAGCCTTCAGTTACTCTTGTGTTTGTTTTTATACAGTTCATTAAGTCACTAAGCCTGTTATATTGTCTTCTTTTCTTGCCTACCCAAAACCTTTTTCTCTTGTTTTTCAGATTGGATAATTTCTAGTGGTCTATATTTACAATTACTGATTTTTATATCATTTACAATCTTCTTATAAGCCCTTATGCTATTTCATTTTGGTTATTTTGTTTTTTAGCTCTAGAATTTCCATGTGGTTCTTTTTTATACTTTTTTATTTCTGTTGATATCTCCTATTTGTTTATTAATTATAGGATATTTTCTTCACTCAAACTTAGTTTTAATATCTGTTTTAAATTATTTCTTTGCTAGCTTCAACATCTGGGGAATCTTCAAGTGAGCCTGTACTGATTGTCTGCGACTTATGTTTTCTTTTTTCTTCTATGTCTAGTAATTTTGGATTTTATTCAAGACATTGAAAGTGGTATATTGTAGAGACTCTGGGTTCTGTTCCATTCTCCTAAAGAGTCTGGGTTATTTGTTTTAACAAAAGTTTAAGTAGGCCTGCTCTAAACTCTGTCCCTGTAGTTGGCAGCAGCTGAAACCTCTCGCAGTTCTTTTACCCAAGGGTGCCATGGTTTAACTCCTTGGATCTATCCCACACATGTAGTACAAAGATTAGACAAAAATTTGGGCAGGGTTTATGAGAGGAACTTTTGTGAATAGAGCCTTTTGGAGAATTTGAGAGTATCCTTTGGTCACCTCTCCTTTCTGGGATTTCTCCCTCAGTTTCTAGATGCTTTGGTCTTTTTAAACTCTTCCATTTAGTTTCAAGCCAGTAAGGATGCAAGTTTCTATTGAACTCTGAGCCAACTTGTCTGGTGCCACCTTCAACTGACTAATTTAAAAGTCATAAAAATGGGAAACACACAGAGTATATCTTTCTTCCAACTACAAACGTTGCAGTTCTTGCCAGCTTTTAGTCACTTTCAAGTGCTTTTGGTAAGTAGGTTGGCTGGTTTTCAGATCTTGTCTAGGAGTGTTGGTCTCCTAGAAGCTTCTATATCATTACTGAGGCAATATTTCCAAAGTACTTTTTGGGTCAATATATTTAATTTAATTTTTCTCTATGGTTCCGCAAAAAAAAAAAAAGGATCTGCTTTATGCTTAGTGGGTTTTTTTTTCTTTTTTCTTTAGGCCTTAATAGCCAACTGTTAATATTTTTAAATTTATAAAAATTTTTTGGTACTTGAGATCAAACCCAAGGCCTTATCCATGTTAGGCACACAGCTATATCACTTGCTATGTACCTAGCCCTGCTTTTTTTGGTTGGTTTGTTTTTTGAGATAGGTTCTCATGGTATAGCCCAGGTTGGTCTTGAACACATTACATAGCTTGGGCTGACCTCAACTACATGGCGAACCATGTGCCTCACCTCTGAAGTGCTGGGATTACAGGCATGCACCACCCTGCCCATGTGCCCTGCTGTATTGAAACTAAACTTTTAACTTTTAGATCACTGTAGTTTCTATACACTTATAAGAAATAATAGAAACCTCACATACCATTACCTAGCTTCCCTTAAAAGTAACTGTCATGGTTAATCTTGAGTATTATGCTTGAGTTGAGAGACACCAAGGAGACCAGTAACATAATTTGGGGTGTCCAGGTGGATTGTAGGAGCCTGACCTTGGGGCGTATGTCTGATCTCTGGCCCCTTCTTTCTGGTTCTTTCCCAGTCTCTCTGCTTCCTGGCTGCTGTGAGGTGCTCAACTTTTTTCTGCCATGCCCTTCCACCATGCTTCTGCCTTGGGGCCACCTTACCATGGACTAAAACCCCTGAAACCCTGAACCAAAGTAAACTTGCTCCTTTACATTGTATAGATCAGGTATTTTGTTCCAGCATTGAAAAAGTAACTAACAACGTAACTTTTAGCAAAACTATAGTACAATATTACAACAGGAGCCTGAAGTGGTAGCCATGGCTGTAATCTCAACACTCAGGAGGCTGAGACAGAAAAGATCTCCGCAAGTTTGAGGCTAGCTTGAATTACATGGTAAGACCCTTTCTCAAAAAAACATAATTACAAGGTACTGATACTGATATAATCAAGCTACAGAACATTTCCATTATCACCAATATTCTTTAAATGGTTTTTTTAGAGTCACATCTACTGTTCTCCTGCCTCAACCCCCTCATTAGCCCCTATCAACCACTAGTCTCTTCCCCATTTCTATGATTTTGTTATTTTAAGGATGCTACTTATGGAATCACATTGCATGTAACTTTCGGAGTTTGAATTTTTTTCACTCAGCATAACTCTCACAATGCACCTAGGTTCTGCATGTGTCAGTAGCTTGTTCCTTTTTATTTGTGAGTAGTATTTGAAGGTGTTGATGTACTCACAGCTTTTTAAATCATTCAACCATTGAGAGACATCTGGGTTTCCTTCTCAACTGTTTTTGAATATTCTAAATAAAGCTGTTACATAAACTTGTGTACAGGATTTTGTGTGAACATAGCCTTCATTTCTGGGCAATAAACACCCCGCAATGTAAATGTTGGATTGTGTAGTAGTTTAATACATCCTCACCAGTATGTGGTGGTGTCGTTTATTTTATTACTGATCCTGATAGGTGTGTGGAGATGTCTTATTGTGGATTTAACTAGCATTTTCCCAATAACTAATGATACCAAGCATTTCTTCATGTGTTTATCATCTGTACAAAGGTAATCCTTTGTCTCATATGCAGTTTGCTAATAATTTCTCAGATCAGCTTTTTTTTTTTCATATTCTTAGTAGGCTATTTTGCAGAACAGAGTTTTTAACATTAACAAAGTCTCATTTTATCATTTTTTTCTTTTATGGATTATGTTTTCAATGTCAAGACTAAGAACTCTCTCCCTTCCCTTAGGTCCTGAATATTTCGTCCCATGTCATTTTTCTAAAATATTTACAGTTTTATATTTTACAGTTAAATTTGTAGTCTATTTGGTGTTTGCTTTTTGTAAGGCATGAGGTGTGAGACTTTGAGGTTTTTTCCTATGCTTATACTATTACTGCAGCATCGTTTATTGAAAAGGTTATCTTTCCTCCATTGAACTGCTTTTGCACCTTTATCAAAAATCAAATGGGTGTCTGGGCATGATGGCATACACATTTGTAATCCCAGCACTCTGGGACACAGAGACAGGAGGATCTCAAGTTTGGGCCCAGTTTGGGCAACTCTGTGACTTAGCAAGAATTTGTCTCCAAGGGGCTGGGGATTTAGCTCAGTTGAATAAGTGCTGGCCTGGCAAGTATGAGGTCATGAGTTCAATCCCTGGTACCAAAAAAGGAAAAAAAAAAAAAAGGAATTTGTCTCCAAAAAAAAAAGACTGCAAATATAGTTCATTGTGAAGGTCTTGGGTCCAATACTGAACACTGAAAAAAAAAAAAAGGAAGGAAAGTAGGAGTGAAAGAGAAAAAGGAAGGAAGACGGGGAAAGGAAGGAAGGAAGGAAGGAAGGAAGGAAGGAAGGAAGGAAGGAAGAAAGAAAGAAAGAAAGAAAGAAAGAAAGAAAGAAAGAAAGAAAGAAAGAATTTTCATGGTGGTCTATTTCTGGGTTCTTAATGGAAGCTGACATATGTGTCTTTCCTTCCACCATAGCACACTCATTGCTATACCTATAGTAAGTTCTGAAATCAGGTAGACCAATTCCTTTCACTTCCTTTTTAAAAAATTGTTTCAGCCATTTTACTTCCTTTTTACCATACTTACGAAACCCTTGCTGAGATTTTGATAGAAATTGCATGAAGTTTTTTATCAGTTTTGGGAAGAATCGATATCTTTGTGTCTTGCAAGCTATGGACATGGTATTTCTCTGTATATATATTTTCTTTGATTTCTTTCAGCAGAATTGTGTAGTTTTCAATATATGTCCTGTATGTGTTTTGTTAGATATGTAATTAATTGCACTTGTGTGTGTGTGTGTGTGTGTGTGCACACATACTTCTGGGATTCAAACCTGGGACTTCATGTGTCATAAGAATTGTACGTTTTTTTTTGTTTTTTGTTTTGTTTTGTTTTGTTTTGTTTTATTTTTTGGTGTCATAGATCAAATTCACAACCTTGTTCTTGCCAGGCAGGTGCTTAAACCACTGAGCTAAATCCCCAGCCCCATTGTATGGTTTTTAATGAAAAAATAAAACAAAATTTCATAACAAAATAATAAAAGAATCATATTTAATATACTATATATTACTATCTTCAAAATACATATTCAGAGTATAAGAAATAGATCAAAAAGAGTCTTACAAAGAAAAAAACAGATAACACCACCAATGTTTCTTATATTAACCTTATTTCTTGAAATCTTACTGAATACATTAATTCTTTTTTTAATACATTAATTCTAAAAGGGTTTTTAAAGAGAAAAATATGAAACAAAATTTCAAAACAAGGTAATGTATTATGTATTGTTGTCTTTAAATTAGTTACTCAGAGTATAAGATATAGGTATTTAATAATCCAAACAATAGTAGCACAAATTCCGTTTCTCTGAATTAAGAGAAATTAGTAGTATAACTATCTAAAATATCATATATATATATATATATATATATATATATATATATATATATATATATCTTTTCCTGAAGTTTTTTTTGTGTGTATGGCTTTTTGAATAAATGATTCCATGGAATTTTCTATATTGTTTCATGTCATCTGTACATAGGAACAGTTTTTATTTTTCCTCTTTTGCATTATTTTGCATTTATTTCCTTTTCTTTCCTTACTGCACATAGTTCTAGCACTATGTTGAATAGGAGTGATGAAGCAGACATCCTTGCCTTGGTCCCAAGCAGGGGGTAGGAGTCATTCTCCTATTAAGTGAAATATTAGTTATGCTGAAGATGGGATTCACTAAATTTGGAAGGAACATTTTAATCTTATTTTCCTTCAAGTTTTAAAAAATCATTATAGGGTTTTGAATTTTGTTAAATTTTCTTTGCATGATTAATATGATCATGAAATATTTCTTTTACTTGTTAATATAGTAGATTATACCGATTGAAATTTGAATATGAAACCAACTTCACATCCCTGAAATAAACCTCTCATGATCATAATATGCAAGATTTGTACATATTGTTATTTGCTAATATTTTGTTGAGGGCTTTTTAAACCTTTGTTTATGAGGAATATTGGTCTGTAAGGGGTTTTCGTTGTTGTTGTTTGTTTCGTTTGGTACTACCTTTATTATTTTAACATAAGGGTGATTCTAGCTTTAAGAGTTGAGTTAGGAGGTATTCCTTCTTTTATTATCTCAAAAAGATTGTTTAGGGGCCAGGGATTTAGCTCAGTGGCTTAAGCGCTTGCCTGGCAAGCTCAAGGTCGTGAGTTCCATCCCCGGTACCAAAAAAAAAAAAAGATTGTTTAGAGTTGATGCTAATTCTTTCATTTATTTATTTATTTGGATATCAAATTTATTTGGAATCAAATTCATGATCTCATCTTGACAGGCAGGCACTGTGCCTCTGAGCTATATCCCCAGCCCCATACTAACTGTTTTTTAAACACTCTTTAGAATCTCAGTAAACTATACAAGTCTGCATATGTCTTTTGGGATGACTTTTAAAATTACACATTTAATTTTCTTAATATTTATAGGGGTATTCATATTTGGTGAGTTGTAGTGTTTTTTGAAGAGTTGGTCCATTTCATCTAAGTTGTCCAATTCATGTTTATGAAATTGAGGTTTTTTCCCCTTTATTATTATTTTACTGTCTGTAGAGTCTGTAGTAGTATTCTTTGTTTCACTTATGGTCAGTCTTATCAGAGATATTCTGTTTTATTGATCCTTTCAAAGAACTAGGTCCTTGTTTCATTGATTTTTCACTATTATTTGTCTATTTTAAATTTTATTAACTTATGCTTGCATTATTTTTTCCTTCTGATTGTTTTGGGTTTACTCTTTTTCCTCAAGGAACTTGAGGTTGGAGTTTGTCACTTACCCTCTTTTCTAACATATGTGTTTAGTGCTATGAGTTTTGCTATATAATGACCTTACCAGTGTCCAATATAGTATATATGTTTTATTTTCATTTTAATTATGTTCTGTGTATTTAAAAATTTCCCTTGAGATTTCTACTTTATGTGTATTATTTTAAAAAGTGCTATTTGATTTTCAAATATTTGAAGATTTTCCTTAGTTTTTTGTTATTAATTTAATTTTACTTATTTTTATTTTTTTTAATTTTATTTTAAAAGGGAGTAAAATTAAACACAACAAAATAGAACAGAATGGGACATAAGAAAGCATAAATTTCAAAGTTAGACAACCAGAGATCTTCACTATCTGTCATGTTGTCTCTTGTTTTCTTCCAAATGGTTGTCCTTATCTTTGCATATGGAGAGCTCATACTAAATAACATAGCCAATCTTTTCACAAGATGTGTAGTTCACTGGCTCCCACTTGCTAGGCAGGGGGGAA
>PVJX010029889.1:0-22546 GCA_004027295.1 Dolichotis patagonum | reverse complement strand
GGCTCCCCCACAGGCTCTTGGCTTCCTCACAGGGTCCTAACTCCCCTCTGTGGGCTCCTGGCTCCCTAATTTGTAAGTCAAATCCTGGGTGTGGCCACCCCGGAGCCTGTGGAATCTCAGGCAGGCCATGCCTCCTTTCTTTGTCCCAGGCAGGTCTCCAGGAGGTTCCCTGCGAGTGAAGGGCCTACAGGTCCCAAAGAGTCAGGCCAGAATGTTGGTTGCTGCAAAGTTCCCGGTCCCAAACAGACCTGGCCAAGATGCCAGTCTCCACAATATTCCCAATCCAAACAGCCCGGGCCACTCTGCAGGTCCGAGAGTTTCAGGTCCCAAAGAGACAGACCGAGATGCTGCTTTCTGGGAGACTTCCTGGGGGTGAAGGGCGGGGCTATGGGCCCAAACATACCCAGCCCAGATGCCGATCTCCAGGCAGTTCCTTGCAGATGAAGGGCGGGCCTACCAGCCCCGAAGAGTCGCGCCGAGATGCAGGACTGCGCAGACTTTCGATCCAAACAGCCCAGTCCACTCTACGGGTCCGAGAGTTTCCTGACCTTTTTCTTATACTGGTCAATTGTTACACTGCATTTCAGCAAGGCCTCATTGAAAATTTTCTAGTTCCTGTTGTATTGTTTAAGGCATGTTGCTTGGCATCATTGTTCCCTGGTTTTGGTCGCCTGGTGTTGCTGAAGCAGTCAATGTAGTACAAAGATACATGATTACACAAAATTACCAAGAAGCCAAGGAGGTATATTTATAGACTTCTCAGAAGTTGTTATCTGTGTTACTTATATTACCTTTAGATTAGGTGCCTTATAATCTATATATTTAAATATTTTCTAGGAAATAAATTTCCCTGTATATTTTACCCCATATGTATTTTATATAGTCAAACTATCATAATTTTGTGTTTAGTGAGTGAATTATCCATAATTCAAATCTTTCTGCTTGTGTTTTATTTATCATTCCTGGAAGAAATTTCAGCTAACAAGGAAAACAATTTCTTAGCAGATTCTATACAAATTGTAGTTTGTCTTGCCCTGTCAAATATTACTCATCTCCTTAGATGGCCTTCATATATATAATTGTAACTTTGTCTTATCACTGTCAGTTTTTGTCTTAGAGCTTAACAACTAGTCTGCATTTTAGATCCAGGACAATGGTAGCAGCTGTATCTGCCACTGATTAAGCCCAGGGCCCTGGAAGGAGCTGCACACTGACCGTGATTGCAGGACTCACCCTGCAGGGGCACTGGTGGGTACAAAGCCCATGCGGAGTGCAAGGTCTGTAGGTCAGGAGGACTGAAAAAACAGTGGCAAACTGCATTCTCAATTCAAGGCATCAAGAGAGATGGAGACTCCATTTCCATACTAAAAGAGGATCTTTTGTATCTTGTCCATATATAGCTAATGGTAAAAAACACCAAGTTTGGGCTTTTGGATTATCAAGCAAGTGAACTGGTTCTCTCACTTACTATTTCATTGTGTTTGAAAGTGGAGAGTAAAACATTTGACTTTCAGGCAGGAAATGAATGGTACATTCAAGCAGAGTAAATTGAGGGGATATTAAATAAGTGATTATTGACCAAGATATAGGCAAGATAAAGGGACTTCGCAATTTGACAGAATTGCTAAGAACTGGGCACTATTACCAGTCCCGCTTGTCTTCTGTCTACTCCTGCAGCCCAGCTTCTCCAGAGGCTTCTGCATCACTGGACGAGGGCTTAGAAGTGCAGATCAGAAGCCCAGAGATGGCATTCGGCCTGGAGAGGTTTGAAAGCTGCAGACTCTGTGCAGCTGTTGAGTGCCTGGCTCCACTAATTGGATCCACAGAGATTACAATGGGGCAAGTATGTGTCCTGCTCCAGCAGATGTGCCCTTTGGCAACAGCTGGATGTCAGACCCCACTATCCAGTATCAGCTTCATGCGTGCCAGGAGCTAAGACAGCAACAACAGCATACAGCGCAGGAAGTGGCAAAGCCCTTTCTTGGCTTCTAGACCACAGCTTCAGTGTTTCTATTCCTTGCTTAAAGCCAAAATTCACAATTCCCTTTCCTACAATGATGTTTTTGTCTACTTAAAATGCCCAGAGTAGTTTCTGTTTCTTGAATTGAATTTTCACATCAAATTACAGCATCATGGGAAAACACTGTAATTTCCTCAGCTGAAGGTGTTTTCCTCTACAGTTCACTCTCCCAACTTGTTTTTAGTCTTGTCTGTTGAGTTACATCCATTAATGACTTAGAAAGTGGATTACTAGGTTCGTATACCAAATTAGTACTGGGATGTAAGTCTCATAGTTTAGAGGAGTAGTTTGTGGCAATAGGGTCTTAATCATGTTTTTTTATTTGGCCATTATTTGTAGGTTGGAGCATGGTTACAAGAGACAATGCATTTGTTTTGGGGGTTTTTTGGGGTTTTTAAAAATTTTATTTAAAGAGAAAACAAAACAAAACAGAAAAAAGGGTAGCAATAATACAAAATTCCAAGGAAAAAAAGAAAAGAACAAAAAAACACTAAGAAATCATTACTTGATAACTTACCTACCGTCATCTTGGAAATAGACAATACATTTGAAATAAACTTTCTCACCATGAAGATGGAAGATCACTGAATATCAGAGACACAACAGTGCGGCTGGTCTGGCAGAGGCTGAGTGAGTTCGGTATCATAGAAGAGAGCAAACTCAGGATGGCTATCTAGTGAAGTCTTATTGCCAGTTAGTTGAACATCTGAAGTCGCACTTAAGCTGTTTAATAAAACAAAACCCTAGTATGATGAAGAGAAACTGATGCAAGACACTATGCTAGAACATTTCATCTCTTCTGATATCCTGATTTTAGATATCAGTGAACTCAATCCAGTACCTCATGAGTACAGAAGACAGAATACCCTTGAGGAAGAATTCTGAAATGAGGTCTAAAGAAAACTAGGCACACACACACACACACACACACACACATTGCAAACTATAGTGGGTGTTTAAATTTTAAAAGTATTTAAATTATTATTTCATTTTATTATAGTAAAAGGCATATCCCATTGTTCATGCCACTTTCTGAAGCTGTTCTGAAAGTCCTGAAAGTCCTCTTTCCTGTTTTTAGCTGTGTTGTCATTGTTGTCTCAGTGTCTTGAATTGATTCAGAAACTTACCTTCCATGGTCCTTTTGACTTTGAGGAAGAGCCAGAGCCAGTGCATGAGGTAGATGAAGACACACTATCATGTTTTTATGGGCCTGCCTTTTCACTGGCTGGCACTCAGCAGGTGCATTCACTGTATTTTTTAAAATCACATCTCTTAAGACTCAAAAGAAAATGCTAAGAATTGCTTCCAAAAGTGGAAAGAATAATGGGATAAATGTGTTTGAAGAGAGAGGGAGGATTTTGGAAGAGATTATGGCAACATGTGTTTCACTGTAATAAATTTTTATTTAAATATCACAGTATATTTTTATATAGATATACACATTTTCATCTTGTTGAAATGAATCTGTAGCCACTTATCAAAGTGACTTGCACTAGAAAATCAGGAGCTATAAATAAATACCAATGTATGTGTGTCCCTGGTAGGGAGTTGAGTGGTTTGTGGCTATGACCACTGCTGGTGCCTATGTCCTATGTCTACCTTACTGTTCCCAGAGGCAGGATTCTGTTTGCACTGGAACAAATGTGCACTCGGTATGGATATATGTTCCCACTCTTCATCTCCTGCTAATGCCACAAAGTGTGCACATCCAGCGTGCCCCTCTGTTGGGCTGGCAGCCCATCCAGTACTGCCCTCATTTTACAGTACAAGAAGAACAGTAACTTGGTATCTCCCAGAAGCAGCTCTGCTAAGAGATGGTGGAATGGTCAGTTTCCATCTGCTACTTGTTTGTTGAAGATAACATCCCATGGGATGGCGGGGACCCCACAGGGTACAGGGTATTCTTTTGGGTGGTTTCAGGTGAAGACATCCTCTTCAGATGATCTGTGCTATAGGAAAATGCATGATTCCAGCTTGTTTTTTTCCATAGTTAGAATGCATTAACTGAAGAACCAAGAATAATAGAAGTAGCAATGACAGTTTGAGATTACACTAAAAGATCAATCCAAGAAAATTTTTACTGCCCTACCTTCATATCTATAGCCTTTGGTATTTAAAAAAAATGCACTAAAGGACTCAAAAATAATTCTGTTGAACTTGACAATGAGATTTTCACCTAACTTTTTCTGTCTTCTCAATGCTACTGAACAAATAGCAAAACAGGGGTTATTGTGTAGACATGAGAGATTGATCCTGATTGTCAACTGACAGGGTTGCTTCCCCCAACAGCAGTAGAGGGATGAACGCAATCTACCAAGAGCAGGTTGCAAGCCCTTTGGATAGAACCATCAAACCATCAGATGTTTTAGGTACAGTCATCAATCACTCCAGCAAGTAACAAAATCCCTGCTAGCTAAATTTTAAGCTGAAGAAAAAAGAAACTGAATGATAGTAGACAAAGGACAGTTGAGAGGCTGTGTTCTTGTTAGAACTATGACTTGTGCCCATATTCTTGCTTGCTGTGCTTTTACATATTTTAATTTATATAATTTAATGAATTTATTTTTTAAGTTTTCTTTCTCCCCTTTTCTTTTTGAAACTTCATTGAATTTACATTTTGTTTCATGATTTGCAGAACATTAAGATGAGATGAGCTAAAACTCAAGAGAAATGCTGTCACCCCAAGATCCTGAACTTGGAACTGGATGCAGGAAACTGCTCTGTTGGGTAGTTTCACTGTAGGCAGGAAGGAGCAGTGTATGTGGGATCACTGCAGGTGACAGCATTTCATTTATAGAGATAAAAATACAGACAGAAGGGAAAATGTGCATTTTATAAGGTCATGGCACTGATGATCTCTAAGTTTGTTTAAGTTTTACCACATGATAACAGCTTTTTCATTTGGTGAAATGACAGAGGCAGATCCCCTACAGATGACAGTGGGCTCGCAGAACACACATGGCCCATCAGACATCCCTGCACCTGGGTCTGCAGGGCCTGGAGCTGGCAGCTGTGTCCAGCTGTGCCCTGAATGCACGACACTTGCCCAGACACATGGTTTCATCACCAGCACTGTAGCCCCTGGGTCCTTCCCCAGTCTCCTCCTTCAGCTCTAGGATTTGTTTGAACCTCCCTACACATTTTGGCTAAATTGTGTTCACTAAAGACAGGAAAATTTTTTTTAATAAGGACAGAAAGAGTTGGTTTCTCCCTAAAGCATCCAAGAAACCTGTTCTGCCTTCAAACTACAAACTCTGTTAGACTAACTTGCTGCATAACACATGGATTATTAGCTCCTCTTCATATGTGAAGACATTAAAATGCAGAAAGGTTAATTAGTTTTCCCAAAGCACTAATAATTAGAGAACATAGAATTTGAATTTTGACTGTTGCCTCAAATCTGCACCTGCCTTTCTTCCCCATTCTACTGTCTTATATGGCTAATTCCATCAGTGCCTTACACAGTTTCCCTGAAGAGAAAAGCAAATTCTCCTTCCTTCAGTTGATGGTAAACTGGCTGCTCCAAGAACCTGCAATGCCAACTCCCTGGACCATATTAGTACAATAGGGAGCAAATCAGTACAGGCCAGTGGTGGTGAACCTATGGCCCACGTGCCACAGTAGGCTGTTTGTTTGTATCATGAAAACGAAAATGTTCCTGGCCACTGGTGTATTTGCTTTTGATTTGCTGTTTTAGTGGTGATTAGTGAATAAGAGTCTTTCATCTCTCCTTTGTTTTTACATAGCCCAGCATTTTATCTATCTTGGTCACAAATTAACTTCAACCATAATAATAGAAATAATTTTTGTTGTTGATTTATCATCCAACTCTCAAAAAATGTTTCTAATCAAGTTTCTCTCAATGGAGCCATCAGTATCCTCCTCCTTTGTTCCCCTTGTTCATTTCCTCATTGGCTCCTCTGATTTCCTTTTTTTTTTTTTGTACTGGGAATCAAACTCAGGACCTCACACATGCCAGCAAGGTGCTTATGCCACTGAGCTATATCCCAAACCCTCTCTTCTTTCCTCTTATGCTTATTTCACTCAGTCTTTCTTCACATTCATACTAAAAGGAATAGCTAGATGAAAACTTCCAGAGACCTCACCACAGCATGGGCCCACCTAGTTTTTCTTTTTCAACTCTTGCTACATATAAATTGTCCATGCTTCTTTTCCACTTCTTCAAATCCAGTGCTCTTACTTATTTAAGAAATCATTCCAGAAATCGAGCTCCACCTCTAACATACATTTTCTCACTTGGAAAGATTACTCTTGTTAGTTTATAGCGTTGCTAAGCATTACCTGTTTTGTACAACATTTATGTTCACTCCAGATTTCCTTCCAACAAGATCTTTACTTCTCTGTTTTTTTAAATGGCAAAACTTACAGAGCTGTCTATTCCTTGTCCCCATCTCCTCCCTTCTCATTTCCTGTGGTATCCAGCAATAACCACCATGGACTAGATCCCAAGGCCAAGATTTGGGATTCTGATCAGAGTCCTGTAGCGTAGCTGATCAGCCCTACCTTCTAGGAAAACATCAGCACTTGGTTTCCAGAACACCATGGCCTCTTAGTGTGTGTTACCTGCAAATGTGACCCCTTCTCAACATTCTCCTCCAACTCCTGCTCATGCACCCCAGAATTCCCAATGATAGAGACCTGCATTAACTCCTCATACATCTCCATCTTCCTCACTCTAATACACATGGCATTATGCATTTGCCAAAATTTGTAAATTTGCCTCCTCCCAAATGAGTAAGATTCAATGCACACAAATTTTAAAACATCATAGGACATGAGGGGACCCTGCACATGCAAACTCCAACAAGAGCATCAATCTATGTTATAAATAAGTGAAACTACCTTACTGAATGGAGTAGTAGGTTGACATGTGTAAGCTAGGTAATTTTGACATGTTGGGATCTCTAAGAACAAAGACAAAAAAGATTTATACACATATTCCATAGATATTTCCTCTTTGGAACCATTTAGGTTGTCAAATGCAAGATAAGTCTGAGAAATGCCACAAGCAAGACAAGTCTGTGGAAACATGACCACTAAACATATGAAACATGCTCTGTGTCCTGTATGGACTCCTGGATAGAAAAGGACAGTAGATGAAACTGAGGGCAACCTGATAAGAATGGGTTTTAGTTAATAATATACCAATATTGGTTCATGAATTTTAGCAAATGTACTGTATTCACATGAGACATTATAATAGAAACCAGATACAAGTATATGAAATTTCTAAGTATGCATATCATTTCCTACATTTTCTAAAAAATGAATTCTGTTAACATAACCAAATAAAATAGCCCAGACCACAAAAATGTTTTAAATATCTGATTTTAATATGTACCATCAGGCAGCGAAGTAGACCACCACCATGCTCTCACACTTGCTACCTGCAATATATATTGGACCAAATATATTCCATTACCAGTGACTTCACATCCATGTGGCTAGTCCCTGTAGTATGCTAATTTCTTTCAGTATCCTGACCTACAAAGATATTTTCCTTCACCTTACCTAGCCATCCACTGAAGAATTATCTTAGATTTCACTGCCATCAATGAAAGCACAGTCTCCAAAAGATCCAAATATCCCATTCAGTGCACTCTTGGGCTGTCCTTCCTTCCAGGTCACCCAGTGCAGAGCTCTGACTCAAGCAATTCTTTGTTCTATGCACAATCTCCAAACCACTATATCCACCATTCTTCCAAAACACATGACCACTGTCACTCTTCTCGCCAGCTTAGAGTCTCCCGCTTGCCTGACAAATCCTTCACTTCACACATGCTCTACTCCCACTAGTCTAACATGTCAAGTAACCATACTTGCCCATTTCTTGCCAGCATTATTGGGTGAACATGCTGAAAAAAATATACAGCTCTTTTTGCTTGCTATAAATCCTTGACCCCATTCTCAAAGAAGCCCTCGATATTCCTATTAATTCTACCACATTTGACTAGAACTTTTAAATTTTCTACTCTATTTTTTTCTTTTTTAAAAAATTTTATTTAAAGAGAAAAAAAGCAAAACAAAAAAGGGTAGAAATAATACAGAATTTCAAAAAAAATTAAGAAACCACTACTTGATAAATTACATATTGTCTTCTTAGAAATAGTTGTTCATGTTACAAAATTAAGGCATACAAAGTGAAAAAACAGTGAGGCTGTAAACAGTTCTGTTCAACAATCCAATAAAAACTTGGTAATATGGTTATCAATCCCACACACTTAAACATACATGCTGTTATATCCTTTAGCACATTTTCTTTTCCTCCTTTTGCTTTTTAAGTATATTATCTGTTTAGTTATATCATGTTTTAGCTTGCTCAGTACCTTATTGATCTGTTTTGTTGTTGTGATTTCCTTCTTAATCACCTTATATAATTCTGTTGTTTTGTTTTTGAGTTTCTCATCATCCATGTCACATGGATCAGCTTTGATGGAGTTGGGAGTTTTTGGAGGTATTTTGTTACCTTGTTTTCTCATGTTCTATTGTTTTATTTTTATTTAATTTTCATTAACTTGGAGATAGTAATATACAACAAAACAGGATGGAATAAAGCCAATTGAGACAGTATAGTGAAATTAGCACAGAACATCACAGCAGGTCACCAGGACAACAATAATAGGCACCATTGTATATCTCATTATATTCAAAATAGTTGTTCTTCTACTAGGTACAGTAAAATCAAAAGAAAAACACAACATTATAGAACATGTCAAAACAGAATATTGAATACAGCAACACCATTAATCAGGACAAAGCAAAATGGTGATAAAAATACCTGCCTTCAGAGATAGTAGAAAGAAACTCCCCCCCACTTGCTGTACCACATATGGTCACCTCCCAAGAGATACCCAGATCCCTGGATCCCGATTGTTAGCGGGGTGGGGAATATATGGTATGTTTGATTCTAAGCCTGCGCCCTGGTAGGCAGCAGGCTGGTTACTGGTTGGCTCAGTACCCTAAGTTCCAACATGGCACGGATCTCAGGAAATGCTGTTGCTTCTTGTTTCCCCGCCCTGGGGTGGCCGCAGCTTGCCAGATCACAGTCACTTACCAGGGCGTCAGGTTTGTTACTGGTTGGCTCAGCACCCTAAGCTCCAACATCTCTACTCTATTTTTAAATTTTATTTTAAAGATAGTAAAATATAACAAAACAAGATAGAACAAAGCCAATCAAGACAATACAGTGAAATTGGTACAGAACTTTAGAGCAGGATACCAGGATAACAATAATATCTACCATAGTATATCTTGTTATCTTCACAATAGTTGTCCATTCAATCAGGTATAGCAAAAACAAACCAAAAACAGAACACTATAAAACCAATCAAAACAGAATATTAAATAGAGCAATACAATTAAACAGAACAAAGCAAAACAGTGAAAATAATATTGCCCTTCAAAGACAAGGTAAAAGGAAATTCCCCATATTTGCTATATTGCATACTGTCATCCTCCCAAGAGATTCTCAGACCTCTAGCCCCAGGTCAGCATAATCAACCCAACAATACAAGCATTTAGTTGTTTTATGTACCTTAGTTGCTATCAACTCCAACTGACCTCGAAACCATCCAGTTGCTAACAGGGGTGGGGGGGACATGGGGCATTTGATTCTCAGGCTGCGTGCCAGTAGGCCCACGGGAGACACTGACTTATTCTCTTCCTGGTGTGTCCTCTGACTTGCACTGCTTACCAGGAAGACTGGCTTGTTGCTTTCTTGGTTGGTCCCCCAAGTTTCAGCATGGCTGATTCTTGGGGACACTGACTTGTTCTCTCCCTGGCATACTCAATGAATTTTTGACTCTAAATGAACTACTTTGTACTGAATCTTCCCTCCTCAAATGTCCAATACACATGACATTCTGCATATTTCCCCTTCAATCTTCCCTCTGCCCTGTTGACCTCCAGGTATCTTTGCTTCACTTTTCTGTTGTCATTAGATCTACCCGTTCTGGTCTTTATTCTGCTCCTCAAACACATGAGACCCATTTCAACTGAAGGCTCCATGAAGGTCATTATTATCCCCAGCTGGGATGTGCTCACCCTTATCTCCACACTGCTGAAGCTGGGTTCTCAGTTTTGGTGTCAATGGCACCTTCTAAGAGGGCTTAAATAGTAGGAATTCCATCACTTTTGATCACATTAGACCATTTCCATTTTCTTAATTAGGAAGGGAATTTGGAGATGGGGAAGATCGGAGGGAGAGGAGGAGAAGGGGAAGTAAAGAGAACCAAGATGTGATGTGAAGAGAAGGAAAAAGACAGGACAGAGGGGAAAACTAGCTGTGATGAACACACAACAAAGGTTTTAGCTAGCCCTGCAGAGAGTGAGACCTCAGGTGACCCTTTAGAGTTGTCTCTGTTGGGGCAGAGAAGTCAGGGTTTGAGTCCCTTCTCCACCCTGTGTGGGCTTATCTCAGGTTCTAGCCCCAGGAAGGGAAGTAAGCTTGAAAGGGAAATTAAAATTTTAAATAAAACCTGCCAAGAATGCCTTCCAAAACTAGGTAGACATGTCCAGATAGGTGTGATAACAGAACATTTTTATCATTGAGTAACCTCTGTCTTTACTGCTTTTGTATAACTGATGGCCTTGCAATGTAACTTAAAATGTACCAGAATGTTTTTTCCTCTGTATAATCCACGCTTTGGATAACTGATGTCTTTGCAATGTAACCTGAAATGTGTAAACTCCCTCAGCAACCTGTGATGCCATCCAATCCTCCAATCACAATTCACTAAATCTGCCTCTGTACCTTCCCCTTGACCTCTCCCATAAAAGCCCCGAAACTCTGCTGGATGGGGTTCTGACTCTTGAGAAAAATCCCAGTCAAGCCCACTTGTATAATAAACTGCCTCCTAAACTTTCTCAGTGCTGTTTCATCCCATAATGTGCTGAGTTACAATGCTCTTTTCAGCCAGGTCTCTTCCCAAGGAGGTTGATGTGAGAGGGTTGAGAGCCATGCGCTAGCAGCAAGGCAGGGCTATGTCTCCTGAGTAAGATCTTGCACACACAGAGCATCTTTCCCTGTGTCCTGAGAGCAGCTCCTCCCCAATTCTGGAAGGCTTTTTACTTGAGGAAACTTTCAAGACAAAGGCAGATGGGTGGGCCATAGCCCTTTCTGCAGCAGTTCTCAAGGAAACTCTACTGTCTTCTTCTATTATGCGTTCTAGATGTTCCTCTCAGTAGTTCCTCTTGGCCCCTTGACCCTACCTGGAGGGATGAAAGACCCTCAGCTCTAGATATCTTAATCTCCAGTAGTCATACTGCACTCAGTTTGCAGCTGCTACATTTATCCATTTATTGTCAAAGTTGGGCAACAGAGTATTCACATACTATTAAGTGGGTCGTGGACCTGCTAAACACTTTCTTCCCAGCCACTGTGTAGCAACAGCCTTATATCCTCTGCTAAGTTATCAGGCTAAATTATTCCTGGCAGGATGGCAACTCTTCCTCCAGTCTGTTGGTCTTTGGCATGAGGAGCCTGGAATGCTTGGACAGCAGCCACAGCTTACGGTTCAGTGGGATTTTTATTGAGTGCTTTATAGGATGCATTCTGTCTTTGTGGACAAAGGTTTTAATCCATGGTTCCCAGAGCTGTGGGGACAAATTCCTGAAGTGAATCCCTGGGACTGATGACAAGCTGAACCATCCATACTTCTTTGTCTTTTTGCTTATTGAGGCCCAAGCACTAAATATGCTGCAGAATGTCACACACATATAAGTGGCCATTTGAAGAACAGAGGTCCCTTCTCACAAGGTGTCATCTTGGAGATAGGACCTCAGTTTTTTTTTTTAATTTTAAAGAGGGTAAAATTAAACAGAACAAAACAGATCACAAGAAAACAATACAAGTGACACAGATTTCAAAGCAAGACTACTGGAGATCTTCACCATCTATCATATTGTCTCTTGTTTCCTTCCAAACAGTCGTCCATATTTTCACACACAGTGAATTCATACAAAACAAAATATCATCAAACTGATCAAAGCAGGGTGATGGAGGCATTTTAGGTCTTCAAGACCAGACAACAGGGAAGTCAACAATGGTTGCCATACTGTCATTCTCTTCAAAATAGCTGTTCACACCCTCACGTATGTTGAAATTAAACAAAAGAGACTAATATAACTCTGAATAAAGAATAACAGTATTGTTAAATTTCATATCATGATGCTATGGAATTAGCACTGGGTACCTCATGTCTCTTTTTCTTCAAAGTATCTGTTCATTTCATCATGCATGATATATTCAATTCTCGCAAACTGTCCAGAAGTTCTACACATGCATAAGTGTCAACATGTACACCAATCCTTTCTGTATTAAAGGGAAAAACAAATCAAAACAAGACAAAACAAATTCCTAGAAAAACATGCAATGAAAAAGATATGTAAAACCACAATACTGAGCAACTAGCCTGCCGTCCCAGGAAGCAGCTGTGATCTGGCAAGCTGTGGCCACCCCAGGGCAAGAAGCAGCAGCGTCTCCTGAGATCCCTGCCATGTTGGAACTTGGGGAGCTGGGAAGCCAAGAAACCCACCTGCCACCCTGGTAAGTGGCTGTGGTCTGGCAAGCCACAGCCACCCCAGGGCGAGAACCAACAGCATCTCCTGAGATCCACGCCATGTTGGAACTAAGAGCCTTGGGAAACCGAGCAACCAGCCTGCCACCTTGGTAAATGGCTGTGAGTCTACTGAAGCTGGGGCTGAAAATCAAACATCCCATCCCCCTCACTGCCTGTTAGCAAGTGGGAGCCAGAGATTTGAGCATCTCTTGGGAGGTTGACCATATGTAATATAGAAAATAAGGGGGATTTCCTTCTACCATCTCTTTGAAGGCAAATATTTATATCACCGTTTTGCTTTGTCCTGATTAATGGTATTGCTCTCTTCAATATTTTGTCTTGATAAGTTCTATAATATTCTGTATTTCCTTTGATTTTGCTATACCTGATTGAAAGAACAACTATTGTGAAGATAACAAGATATACTATGGTACCTATTACTGTTATCCTGGTAAGCTGCTGTGTATTTATATACCAGTTTCACTAGACTGTCTCAATTGGCTTTATTCCATCCTGTTCTGTTGTATTTTACTACCTTCAAATTAATAAAAAATTTTTTTTAAAAAAAGAAACACATTTAACTTGAAAGGAAATTTATAGACTGAAAATCAAAGGAGAAAAAACAATTGTTCCATACAACAGGAGATCAGAAAAAAAGCAAGGGTAACTTGCCCATTAACCACAGAATGGATAAGAAAGATATGGTATTTTTGTATCATGGAAAGCTACTCAACTATAAAGTAGAATAATCTTGAGGCTCTTGTAGGTCAATGGATGCAACTGGAGATCATGTTTATGGGTGAAACAGTTTGAACTTGTACGGGTGAACCATAGCATAAAATACAGAAGGAGTTAGAGGGATCAAAAAAGAAGAATATATATTATAAAAGTGATAAGGGAAGAAACACCTGGAAGGAGAAGGTAGTGACACTGTTAATTTCTTACTGTCTTGGCTTAAACTCTTGTATTGTTTTCACAATTTTGTTAGGCTTGGTTTTGTTCTGTCTTGTTTTGTTAGATTTTACTGTGTCTGATGGTATGGGCAGCTATTTTGAACACAATGGGATGTACTATGGTATTCATGGTTGGTTTCCTATTATCTTGTTTTGAAGTCCTATAATGTTTTTATTTGCTTGTTTAATCAGTTTTATTCTGTTGTGTTTGGTTTGATTTTATTATGTGTGATAGTATGGACAACTGTTTTGAAGAAAATGAGTCATTATAGAAGCTATTGTTCATTTCCTATTATCTGGTGTTGAAGTATTGTAATGCTTTCATTCTTTTGATTGGTTTTATACTATTTTGTTAAGTTTGATGTTGTGTGTGAAGACATAGACAACTATTTTGAAGAAAACAAGAGACATTATGGTAGCCACTGTTGATTTCCTGTTGTCTTGTTTTGAAGTCTTGTGTTGCTTGCATTGTTCTATACTGATTTGCTTTGTTCTGCTTTGTTTTGTTTTATTTTTTTTAAATAAAAAAAATTTTAAAAACTCCACAATACTAAGTGATCTACAGTAGTTACTATGATGTCTCTTGTTATTTTCAATATAATTGTCCATTTCATCAGGCATAGTATAACTAAACATAGCGGTATATAGCAATATTAATAAAAACAAAACATTGGAGACATTATAGGACTTTAAAAGCAGTTAATAATCAAACCTGAATGAGTATCCTAGTGAAATCTTGTCATCTTCAGATTAGTTGCCTATACTCTCAGACTTGATACTATCAAACATACCAGATTCGAATAAAATCAGTCATGACAAAGCAGCAATCTAACAAACTAGATTCAAATAAGATCAGTCATAGTAAGACTGTAAGCAATACAGGGCTTCAGATTAAGTTAAAAGGAAAATAAGGATAGTTACCATAGTATATTCTGCTACCTTTGGAATAGCTGTCTGTGCCCTCAAATCCAGTACTAGTAGACAGACTGGAACACACTAAAATCAAACTAAACAGAGCAAGAATAATCATGTGGATTTTAAATCCTGATACACTATTAACAATGTCCTCTGCCTTCCTTTTTTAGACAATTCCTATCCTTTTACTTTCACAGGGTGCTTTGTACATTGTGGGTCCCACTAACTCTGTTAGTTTTTAGATTAAGGGGCAACCTGCTGTCTACCTAAGTGGTTTTTAACCTTTTACCCCTGAGCTTGATCTTGAGTTGTACTGATTTACCTACAAAAGCCTCAAGGTTTACCTTCCTTATAGCTGAGTAGTTCTCCACTGCACAAAAGTGTCACGTCTTTCCAACCTATCTGCAGCTGCTGGATGATCTGTCCCTATTTCTCTCTGGTTGCCTGTCACATAGAGCATTGTTTTCTCATCTCTGACTTTTGGTTCATAAACCCTCTTTCAGGTTGATTATATTTCCTATACAGAGCATCTTGATGGACCCTACCTCCTGATCTACTCTGCCTGTGTTTCTTTTTGTTAGTGTATCAAGGCCATCTGTGTTAGAGATTATAGCCAACCTTCTCTGCCTCATCACTGCTATGCTATTTTTCTGCTGTCGGTTGTCTACTTTTCTCCTTCATTCCACTGTCTGCCCCATTCATTGAGGCCTCTCTATCACTGTTCCTGGAATCCTGGTGATTTTTTTTTCTCTCTCGCTAGGTTGTTCTTCAGTATTTTTTGTCGGGTTGGATTAGTGGTCATGAATTCCCCCAGTTCCTCTTTGTCATGGAAGTATCTTATTTCTCCATTAATTTTTTTTAAGACAGGTAAATTTTATTATGTGACTTTTTTAGCTGCTTCAAACAGTCCCAATGTTAACATCTGTATAATGTTCTGATTAGTGAACAAGTGGTGATATATTCATTTACAAATATTTAACTTTATTTCTTGTGTCTCCATTAATTTTGAGAAACAGTTTTGCAGGGTACATCAATCTGGGTTGAATGTTATGTTCTTTTAGGTCTTGGAGTACTTCACTGTAAGCTCTTCTTGATTTGATGGTTTGTGTTGAGAAGTCTGTCATGATTTTTATGGGTTTTCCTTTATAGGTGATCTGTTTCTTTTCTCTGACAGCTTTTTTAATATTCTGTTCTTGTGATGGGTTTCTAGGATCTTGATTATCATATTTCTGGGTGTAGATCTGTTTTGGTTGTAGCTGGTCTTCTCCATGGTGGTAATTTCTAGCATCTGAGCTGTTTCTCTCAAAGAAGTTCTGTACCTTGTTACTTATCGATCTGCCATCTTCCTCCCAATTGGACTTCAGTTGTAACATCCACAGGATGGTCTTTCATTCTCTCCAGTGGGTGCTGAGATGTGTCATGGGACCAGTGGTTCCTGGGTCAAGGGCCCCTCACTTCGCTTCATCCCAAGATGAGCTCCTCTTTCTGCTGAGCTGTTAAGGGGTTTCAGTGTTTGAGGACTAACACTCTGTGAGCCTTCAGGAACGGGTGCTGGTCATCTTAGTTCAGGCTACTGTATCAAACTAGTGTCTTGAACCCTAAACCTTTGTTTCCCAGATTCAGGAGCCTGGAAAAGCCATCATTAAATCTCTAGCAGTCCTGGTGTCTGGTGAGGGCCAACCCATCTGCATTTGTGAAGCCTCACATGGCCAGCAGTAAGGGCAGGAAGCACCCTGTTGTGTTTCTTCTTCCTGGGGCACTAATATAACTCCTGAAGGCTCAGTCATCAGGACCTAACTATCTTCCAAAACTCTACCTTCTAGTATTACTACTTTAGGGCTAAGACTTCAACACAAGAATTTTAGGAGTATGCAACGTTAATCGGTAGCCCCACGTGAGTTCCTAAGGGTGGAAAAGGTGAGCCTACTCAGAATGGCTGGCTATTTCAGTGAAAATGAATTCTTATGTTTTCCAGGAATGACAAGTCCAGTGTAATCAACTTATCATCAAGTGTCTGAGGGGCATTTTTCAGGAATGATGTTCTATTGTGGGCTTAGTGTTGGCCCTGTTTGGGATGCTTGGCTACAGCAATAGTTAGATTAGCCTTGATAAGAAGGATTCTAAGCTGCTAAGCCTGTGTGTGGCCTTCATCTCTGCCACCATGGCCACATTAATCATGATCCTCTTGCACAAGTTTTGGGATGGATGATGAAAGAAGCTAATGATAAACAGATCAAGCTGAAAATTATTGTGGTTACTTAACTGTTTGACTCCTCTTCTAGCTATAGGCTCCTGGGTAGACATTAATATTCAATACAAAGATCTTCACCATCTTGCTACAAGATTAAATATGCACTTGAATGCCTCTACCTTAGCCCTCCTTGTGCCCAGAGCCTGTTAGGCTCCTGATCAGCTAGCCAATGTATTTAGAAGCACTTGTATTCTAAGAATACACAGTGAAAAATTCTATCCATTTAGAGGTTTATCCTATTTGTAATGGAAGCCTCCCCTGAGTGAGGCTGAAATGTTAACTACTGTTCATTGTCAATTCATCCCACCATGGTGGTTGATTTTATGGGTCAACTTGACTATAGGACAAAGGGACACCTAGAAACATTGAAAGGCATTGTTTGGAGTACGCCTGTGAGATGTTTCCTGAGGTGGTCAGCATATGAGTCTGGGTGGCCTGAGGGTGGAGGACTTGCCCTTCATGTGAATAGGCAACATGCAGTTGGCTGAAGTCCAAAAAGCATAAATGCAGAAAGAGAGCTGGTCTTTCATCCAAGAAAGGACATGGTCATATCTTGCCTCAGACATCAGAAGCTCAGGTTGTGTAGCCTCTGGATGCTAGGACTTATAACAGCAGTCCTTCTGCAAGTTGTCAGGCTTTTGGCCTTAAACAGAGAGTTATACCAATCTTCCCTGAACCATACTTCCAGGTGACGTGTCATGGCTCTCCTCTCTGGAGAACCTTGCCTAACACACTACACAGTATGCCAGCCTTGGATCCTCCCAATAAGGCAATCATGATAAATGTTCCCACCCATGACTCATGAGGCTATAGACAGGTGCTGAAGAACAGCTGCTGGTGGGTAAGACAGGATTCCGAGTCACCTGTTCATGCTGTTTTCTCATCCTTTACAGTCCTGTTCTTACCTGGCCCTAGACAAACCACTTCTGTCTGTATAATGGATTCTGCAGGGCCCTTCGGTCAGACTTGGTGGGTCTAATATAATGCAGATCATGATGGAGAGTCACTTTTCTGGTTTCTGCTAGGAAATATTTTGTTAGAGGTATGTAATTCTCTACCCTGGGTAGCATGGATCCAGAGGTGGATACATGAAAATTATTCTATTGGGGCCTGAAGTCCAGTTAAGTGTTGTTTCCTACCACAGAATCCACCATTGCCATCAACTGTGCTTTATTTTATGTACCAAGTGGCAGAGCACACAGTACAGACCATATCTTCTGTGAAGCCTTTTGCAGCAGTAGAAACCACTCCAACTGAAGCTGGAAGCCTTTCATGTCAACCCAGCATATGGGCCACAGCAGTGTTGCTATGTGTGGAATATTATTTCCCAAAACCAAAAGGTGGTAGTGGAGATGGAGGTGGAAGTGGCACAGCAAAACTTAGTGCCAAGTTACAGATTCTCCAGAACTAGAATCAATATATCTGGACAACAACAGCTTAAAAAAGAGAAGAAAAAAAGAGCTTTAGGAATCAAGACAGAGTAGACAGAAGAGAAAGAAATAGCAGAGAATTTGGAAAACTAAAGACAGCACAGAGGAAAGGGCAGAGTGATGTGCTCTCACCTCATCTCTGACAAAGGAGACCTGTCTCTCCATACACAGTGTAAACCCAGGAAGGAAGGAATAACAGCCTGGCAGTGCTACCCAAGCAAAATCCTGTTATTCTAACCTGCAAATACCATGTGTGATTTCACTCTGAAAGTGACTCCTCCTTCTGGCAGCAAGTGGAGAAGAAATTCATGTGGTGGATGAATGTATAAAGAAAATGTGCTATCTATACATAGTGAAGTACTATTGAGCTATAAGTAAAGACAAATTTGGTCATTTGTAGGAAAATGGGTACACCTGGAGATCATATTGCTAAATGAAATCAATCAGACACGTAAGATTAAATAGTTCATGGTTTCTCTCATATAGGAAAACTAAAAAAATGCTATTGGGGCTGTGAGGAAAAAGAAACTCTTTTCCACTGCTGGTGGGAGTGTAGACTGGTGCAACCACTTAGTGGAAATCAGGGTGGCGGTTCCTCAAAAAACTTGGACTAGAGGTCCCATTTGACCTATTTATTCTTCTGCTGGGTAACCTCCTGGAGGAATTAAAACATCATACCACAGCAATATATGCACACCTATGTTAATAGCAGCACACTTTGTAATAGCTAAATCTTGGAAACACCCCAAATGCCCATTAACCAAGGAATGGATAAAAAAGATATGGGGTTTTTTTATATAGTAGAGTACTATTCAGACATAAATAAGGATAAGCTTAAGACATTTGGAAAACTAGGTAAGGTAAATGAATGCACCTTGAAACCATACACTTAAGTGAAATAAATTTGACACATGTGTAAATACCACATTGTTTCTTTGGTGTGAGAACACAAGAGGGTAAATAAGGACCAAAGAAATGGTTCAAAAGAAAAGGGAACTAGGGAGGAATGAAGGGGAAAGAAAAGCAAAAATGACAAAAGAAGAACAAAACGGAAACAAAGCTTTGTAAATGAGGAAGGGAAGGGGGGTTGAAGTAATGGGAAGGGGGTGTGGGGGAAAAGAGGAAACATGATATATTATGTGTAGGTACAAATTCCCTAGGATGAATGTGATCATTTTATGTATCTAAATTATACCAATAAACTCAATTTAAAAATAAATAAAAATAATAATTTAAAGATCAAAATAAACAATAAATAATTGAAACAGGAAGATCAGCTCTGTGGAGCTGGAAGAGCTCAAGGAAGGAGAAGACATGGGGAAATACTAAAAAAGTTTCAAGATGTGACATGTGTGTGTACCAATTCCCTATCATGATTGTATTTGTTTTGTAATGCAAACATACACTAACAAAATATTCAAAAGCACTGAAGGGAAAAAGATGTAGACTTTCTCTCTGTGGAACTTGAAATGTCTCCCTTACTTGGAGAAGATGCCCTAGCTTCCAGGACCACTGGACCCCACAAGTTTCACTCATGTTTCAACTGGTGAATTCCCATGGACTTATCTCTCACATTTTAGAGTGCATACAAGTTATTAAGAAATTCAAGCTACTTGCCAATTCCTGTTTCTTTGGTCACATTAGCTATAGCATCATTGATATAGTAAATGATCTAGGTTTCTTTGCACATTATGGCTGCAGAGAAGAATTAGCCTCATTCTTAGGCAAACTCAGGAGCAGCTACTGTTGAGTGTTCTGTAAGGTTGGAAATGTCCACTTTCAGCAGATGGTGAGCACATTTCGTGTTCTGAAGTCTGTAATTTGCTTTATCAAAGATACACCTGCATATCAGACAAAGTTGGAACTCCAAGCTGGAAAAATCTGTGATAATCATGCTCCAGGATCTGACCACCTTTTGTAAGGTCTAGGCTGATGGAACCAGTGTCAGTATCATGGGATCTTCACTCCTCCAAATCAAAAAGAATTTAAAACAGGGGGAGGTGGGTTGGGATGGTAGAGCTTTTGCCAATCATAGGACGCTCTGGGTTTAATTACCCAGCATGGCAAAATAAAAAGTCTTTTCCTGGAGAAAGGGACACAATTCTAACCATAACAGGAGGGAATTGGGAGAGAGAAGGATTTAATTAGCCTTAGCTCTTAACTGTACTTCCCATACACCCCACTCCACATATTTTTCAAAAAAAAAGTATTTTTATGTGTATTTGATTTTGATATTGAGGTGTGTTCAAGATTTCATTTGAAGATAGCAGTGCTAAAGACAAAAAATTACTGGGCTGGATAAACTTCCATGTGCACTAATAAGATATTTTAGTAATTCTGAATCCAGGATTATATGAACCAATTCAAAACCTAGTTTAATTAATCATTGCTATGTAATCTGGAATTACCTAATTCCTTTACAACTACATTTCTTACTTGCAAGATACCCAGTGCCTGCTTCAGAGGGTTGCTGTAGTCGCTACATGAGATTATCCAAGTGAAATTCTTAGTACTACATCCAGTGAACAAGAGGATTTGAAACTGTTAGGTCACGTGTTTTAGTTCATAATATTGAAGTGTCTGGTTCACAGGAACAGATGGCAAAGGACGGTAACATGGACAGGTAGTCAAAATTTAAGTAAGTTTAGGTACTGACCTAAAAACTGACTTGGGTGAACCAAAGACAAGAGACAATTCAGAGTCCTCAAGCCATGGGCCACAGACAGTGCCTACTTTGCTCCTTTTGGCTGAGCCACCATGTAACTATACATGTCTGGAAAGGTACTAGAATTCAGTGGGAAATCCTTTTGATCGCAAGGAAGCAAGGGAAGAGAGCAGAAAGAGACTACTCAAGGTCAGAAGCTAGACTGAGGAGGGACACTGTGCAGATGCTCCCTTCCTGACAATGCGATCTGAGTTCTCTGCATCCATGCAGTTCTCTGCATGCACACACAAAAGAGTGGTCTGAAGGGTTAGGAAAGGAAGAACTGGCTTAAGGAGAGAAGAGATCCTAGGAGTGGATGCGCACAAGGTGCGCCATAGACCCAGGGTCAGCATGGACAGCAGCAAGTCTGAAGCAAGAGATTCACACAGGGGAACTGTGAAAGGTAAGTGTGAAAGGCAGGCTGGAGGGCTGGGGATTTAGTGGCATAAGTGCTTGCCTTGCAAGCCCATGGTCATGAGTTCAATATCCGGTACCAAAAAAAAAAGAAAAAAAGAAAAAGAAAAGAAAAAGGCAGGCTGGGCCTCAAAATTTCAGACTTCCTTTACACTGAGTATTTTCATAAATGAAGTTATGTTGGAAAACATCCATCTCCATTCATCTGTCTGTGATCTGTGGTTGTTTCCAGATCATAATGGCAGAATTTACTTCAGCAGAGACCAGTATAGCTGAAAAGCCACTCACTAACACTTGCTGGCCCTAGCTGTAAGTGATAAAAAATGCCAGCATATTTATCACTTCAGAATAACATATAGCAATGTTGGGACACAGCATTTAAAGTCTTTGTTAATAAAATAAAAAATAGAGACAAAAAATGATAAGATTTTTTAGAAGTAAGTAGAATTTTCTTCATAAATTCTGTAGATATTTGCCTTCTGGGGTTATTTATTTGGCCAAACAAGTTGCCACCATGAGGGGATGCATTTTAATTGAAAAATAGAAGCTGTACAGAAAATGCCCTTTCTGAGGAAAGCAGTGGTGACCTGGTGCTGCTCTTTTGTTCCATCCTGGGAGCACAGGGGCCTTAAATGTCTGCTACTAACCTGGCACCTTAATCTTCTCTCTGCTGCTTCAGAAAGTCAGCCTTCTTGTTGGCTTGAATTAGGCCATAGCAATCCAAACAAAGGGTTTCCTCCAGAGTCTCTAGGTAAAGCAGGATGAGTTCTGTAACAAAGCTAACCAGGTAATTCTGGGTTTTGTCTGCCAAAGTCCCTTCTGATACCAGCAACCAGAATGCAGTTAATTCCAAGGACATGCTGCTGAAGGGAGTTGGATTCCTTTTCGAAACACAGAATTCATTAATTAAAACATGAATAAAACTGTCAAAATTTTCTTTAAATTTTCAACCTATGATTAAAAACAAAAACAAAATAACATCATCAAAAGAAAAAATCTAAATATGATTAACCAACTTCAATTTATATTTTCTTTATTCCATAGTTTGTACAAAGATAAAGTCATGCTCTCACATATAACCCTAGCAACTAGAATAACTTAAAGTTAAAAATGCTGTATGAAATTATAAAAGGATAAGGCACAAGAAATCTACTTCTCACAAACAAATATAATTAAAATTAAAGTTGATGTGTTGGTCAGCTTTTCTGTTGCTGGTATGAAATGCCTGACACTGATGCTTAAAGAAGTCTGTTTGTTCATGGTCTCAGAAGGTTCTGTC
>PVJX010029888.1:0-22544 GCA_004027295.1 Dolichotis patagonum | reverse complement strand
TTTTGTATTGACTGATTTTATTCAAATCTGTTATGATTGATAGCATCAAGTCTAAGAGTATAGGCAACTACACTGAAGATGACAAGATTCACTAAGATACCCACTCTGGTTTGATTATTACCTGCTTTTGAAGTCTTATAATGTCTCCAATGCTTCATTTTTATTAATGTTGTTATATACTGCTGAGACATCATGGTAACCATTGTAGATCACCTTATATTGTGGTTTTAAATGACTTTTTTGCTTCATGCTTTTCTAGGAATTATTTTGTTTTGTCTTGCTTTGTTTTGTTCTTCCCTCTAATAAGAAAGGATAGATATACATGTAGAGACTCATGCATGTGTAGAGCTTGTAAACAGTTTATGAGAACCAATTATATAATGCACAATGAAATGAACAACTACTGTGAAGAAAAAGAGACACTATAGTACCCAGTGCTGATTCCATAACGTCTTGATGTGAAATCCAGCAATACTATCATTCTTTGTTCAAAGTGATTTTAGCTTGTTTTGTTTTGTTTAAGTTCAACACACATGAAGGTATGGATAGCTGTTTGGAAGAGAATGAGAGACACTATGACAGCCATTCTTGGTATCCCTATTGTCTGGTCCTGAAGACCTGAAACACTTTCCTTGTCCTGTTCAGATCAGTTCCATACTATGTTGTTTCATGTGAATTCCCTGTATGTGACAATATGGACAACTATTTGGGAGAAAACAAGAGTCAATATGATAGATAGTGAGTGAATATCTCCAACTGTCTAGTTTTGAAATTTATGTCTCTTACATTGCTTTCTTGTGATCTGCTTTGTTCTGTTTTGTTTAATTTTGCCATTTTGATATAATTGCATGTATGTTTAAGTGTGTAAAATGGATGACCATATTACTGTTTTTGTTAGATCGTGGAGCAGAACTGTTAACAGTCTCACTGTTTGAATGTTTACTTTGCATGTTTTAATTTTGTAATTTGAACAACTATTTCCAAGATATCAGTATGTAATTTATCAAGTAATGGCTTCTTAGTGTTTTTTTTTTTTGTTCTTTTCTTTTTTCCCTTGGAATTCTGCATTGTTACTACTCTTTATTCTGTTTTTTTTCTTTTTAGATAAAATTAAAAAAAAAAAACTCCATTGAAAGCTGACAAAACTTCTTGAAAGAAACTAAGGATGGACTATCAAAACTTGAAGAGAGGTTCGCAATGTGTGATCATGAAAGGAAAGATCTCTTAAAAATACAAGGAAACAAGCAGTAACAATACAAAGTCTAGAAGATGACAAGAGGATCTATAACTTAAGCAAAAAAATAGGAGTGAAGAAGCACGAGTAAAAACAAATGAAATACAAAGGCTATTCACAGAAATAATTAAAGAAAACTTCCTAAGCATAGGAAAAGGAAATGATGTTCAGATGTATGAGGCATACAGAACTCCAGCCACTTAAAACCAAAACAGAACTACATCCAGACATATAATAATCAAGATCCCCAGAAATTCAATATAAAAACAGAATGTTAAAAGCTGTCAGAGAAAAGAAACAGATCATCTATAAAGGAAAACCCATCAAAATCACAGCAGACTTCTTGACACAGACCATCAAACCAAGAAGGGCTTGGAGTGAAGGATTCCAAGCCCTGAAAGAAAATAACCTCCAGCCCAGATTGATGTATCCTGCAAAACTGTCTCTATAAATTAATGGAGAAACAAGATGCTTCTATGACAAAGAGGAACTAGGGGAATTTGTGACCACCAATCCAACCCTACAGAGAATACTAAAGGACATTCTAGAGAGAGAGAAAAAAAATACCAGGATTTCAGGAATACTGGCAAAGAGGCCTCAATGAATGGGGCAGACAGTGGAATGAAGGAGAAAAGTAGACAACCAATGGCAGAAAAATAGCATAGCAGAAATGAGGCAGAGAAGGTTGGCTGTAATCTCTAACATAGATGGCCTTGATACACCAAAAAAAATAAAAGAATAAAAAGAAACACAGGCAGAGTAGATCAGGAGGTAGGGTCCACTGAGATGCTCTGTATAGGAAATATAATTAACCTGAAATAGGGTTTATGGACCAAAAATCAAATATGAGAAAACAATGCTCTATGTTATAGGGAACCAGACAGAAATAGGGGCAACTTGACCAGCACCTGCACATAGGTTGGAAAGACAGGATACTTATGTGCAGTACAGAACTACTCAGCTATAATGAAGGAAAACCTTGAGGCTTTTGTAGATAAAGGAATACAACTCGAGATCAAGTCCAGGAGTGAGAAGGTTTGGAGCCACTTAGGTAAATAGCAGGTCGCCCCCCCCCCAGTCTAAAAACTGAGGGAGTTGGAGGGACCCAAAATGTGCAGCACCCTGTGGGTGTGAAAGAGGAGGACTAGTCTAAAAAAAGAAGGCAGCACTACAGGATTCCTCCTGTAGGGGATTTCTCTCACTGGTACTGATGTGTTTGGCTCATGAGGCTTCTATTACAACACTGGCTGATAAGTGTTAATATTGTGTGCCTGAAATGATGTGTTGGCAAATTTACCTGATACCTTGGTCATAGGTAGTATAGGGGCAATAAGTTCATGTCTATTCTGCTCCTAATGCCCAGATTATTTGACTAAACAGCCCGGCATTCATCCCACTGGGATCATCATAAATTTGGTCCAGATCCTGTGATCTACTGGCCCACAGCAGGTGGCTCTATTTGAGTGTTACCCTTTTCCTGAGGTTCAGGATAAATACTACTTATCTTTCTATTCTTTTTAAAGAACCACCACAAAGCAAGTGAATAGGACTTAGAAGTGCCCATAACTGGGGCCAAAGGGCCAGGCTCTCCACACTGTCCTGTGAGTACAACTAATCCCTTGAATCAAGTAAGTGGTTCTGCTGCCCTTCCTTTGAACTACTGATAATTTTTTTCACTGAGCTCTTCTTATCCAACTCTACTGCTCGTTATTCTGTTGCCGGTTTCCCATGCTGTATCTCATCAGATTGAAAAAAGCTCATTTCATACCTTGGTATTACCATGTACTATTGCTGGACTCAATTCTGTCATTCATTTCTACTTATTAGATAGAATTCCCCAAATGGTTCATGTCTGTGCCATACTTCCAAACCACACTGTGGACATGTCCTGTCACAATGTCCCTGGTTCTCTTGAAAGTATTGGGGTTGGCTCTGCCTTCACTGAACCTGGACTTTGATTATAGACCTCTGCCTGGAATTCAGCACCTTTTTCTTCTTTGTTCCTATTAGCTTCCTGGAAAACCCTACTGGCCTCCCACCAACTGATGTCCGGTGTTAGTGTCTGGAAGTGGAGAGCTAACCTTGGTGCAGTCTAATTATATAGCCTGAGGTTTATATACTAAGCCACAGTGCTTACCTATCAGTGGTGAGACTATCGGTTTAAAAATTCTCTTCTTATTTTCTGTGTTAAATAAAAAAAAATGAATATATTCTTCTTGTTATAAGAAAAAAACCTAAATTTATTTTTAATTAAAACTATAGTAATTCTTAACCTTAAATAGTGGAAAGTAATGGTATGCATCCTTGATTTTTAATATTAAAATTTCTGCAACTCACAAGTAATTTGGAGATAACATTACTTAGCTATGGTTAGAACATTTCAGGCTTTCTGAAGAGGTAGGTCTTATTTTTGTCATTTTGCCTTGTTTTATTTCCATTGCCATATGTACAGCTCCAAGGGAAACTTTTTTTTTGATGTTTGAACTTCTGGAGTGTGTCTTAAGTGAAATAAATAGATTTAGTTGTTGGAGGGAACTCAGGGGCTCAGGGTTCTTGACAGTTTGAATCTATTGTCCAGTTTGGAAGACAGTCCTATAATAAACGTGTGCTTACTGTTGTTTGGGGACCTCATTTGCAACACTTTCCTAGCATATGGATGGTATGGACAGAGTTTATATGCCAAGGTGTAGGATGAAAAATATCTAGACCTAAAATAAACCAGGCAGTAGGACGTTTTGAATTTTAATATGTATTAAAAATGTTACCCACTCTGAGGTTGCATGTGAAAAGGAGGCATAAAGATAAAGGAAATATTAGGAAATGTTGTAGTAGAATAAAATTTGACAACTGCATTAGGCACTAGATAGAGACTCCCTTACCATGAGTTTATTTTTTGAAATCCATGGAATGGTGGGATTTTAAGAGCATGGACTCTGAAGCCAGGCTCCCTGGGTTTGACTCTGTCACTTGTCAGCTGAATGACTCTGGGCAAGCTAGTTACCTTTGCCTCAGTTTCTTCATCTATAAAGTAAGTACAGTACTCATAGGGTTGTTCTGATGTATTCTTTGGCTAACTGGGTATATGAAAAATCGCTGGGGACTACAAAATGGAAGATGTTTGGCTAACCCAATAATTATAAATCCCTTTTATCTCACGCTTTTTCCCTAGGGATAGGAAAACCTAACATGTACTGTTTATTTGCCCTTGCAGCTAGGGATAGCCTCTCACAGTTCTAGCTAGTGGATGAAAGTGAACTCTGTAAGACAATTTCTTGGAATGATTTGCTCTTTCTATGAAAGAAACAATTGCAATTAGCAGTGCTTGCCCCTTTTGCTGCCTTATACATGGATGTCATATCTAGAATGACAGCTGACATCAACCATGAGGTGACAAGCTAATGGGAAGCCAGGAGAATCTCAGAGATATAAGCCCTACATTCTTACGCTGTAGAACCAGTTGCAAGGACCTACATGTCACTAAGCTGCTTGCACATAAGCCTCAGTAGATCAAGTTTTCTGTTACTTACAGTTGAAAATATTTTTTGTTAGTGTCAAGAATTCCATTCATTTTATTTATTTTTAATTTTTGTTTTATTTTTGTCACATGTGTGCAGTACTGATACAAATGGCAAATACTTCCTTGTTACTGTAATTCATTCTGCACCAATGCTGTGTTTCCCAGAATGTGGTTTTAGGAACACTTGCATTAAGATTACTTTGGGTTCTTGGGGATGTTTCAGAAATTCCTGGGAGTGGGCATCTTTGACTTTGTGTGGTAAACAGGTTTCCTAAGTGATCCTGATGCATGCTAAACTTGGAAAGTCTTAATTTTTTCTAGGACAAACCTTGGGCAAGTAATAAGTGCTAAGCACTGCACCAGACACTGTGGATGTAAAGGTGGATGAAACAACTTGGCCCTTGAAAAGCTGTGTGCTGGTGCTAATTTTGGCTCCAGGTGGTAATTTCTGAAAAAAAGAGTGTTAGTGAATCAGTAGGTTGATTTTCAGTAGGTCCAGATTCTACTGGAGTAGAATCTCTAGTAGGTCTGGAAACCAGGGGCTATCTGTAGCAAAATGATATTTCAATCCTAATGTCAGTCAATTAGTTGTTTACCATCCTGCTAATTTGAGTCCAGTAGATAGCATTATTTTGGCTTTAGTAAAATTCTATGACAGCACATTTTATACAGCTAATGCCACAGAACTAGTTCAGTATTTTAATCGATTTTATTTTTGGGAAAATTAAAATTATCCATTATTTTCTATTTTTACTATGATTTTTTTGACCAAATTTATTTTAATTTGGAGCAGTTCTTTCTCATGGAAAATTCACAAGGACATTTTACCAGTTTATAGTTTTGATGTTGTCCTATTTTGTGGTCATTATACCAACCAAGTCCAATTTGACTAATTACAATGTTACAAATTTAAATTTAGTCAAGAGAGTTGAGTAGACTGTCAAATTAATACCATTTTGAAGTTTTCATTGTGGCTAATTTCATAAGCTTTTGATTAAAATTTCTTCAGGTTATTTTTAAATTTTCAACAGAATGTGATTCTTTAGTCATTTTTAAAAATGTTAAAATGTTCTACTTAAAATGTCATTTCAAAAAATGTTAAATATTCTATTTTCAGGTTTTGTTTGTTGGTTATTTTGAGCTGATTATTTGAACCAGTAATGCTATATATTTAATAAAAATTAAGAGCTTTTATATACTTTTTCTTGTCTATTCTGTGAGAAAATTGGAGTGACATTTCTCTCGTAGTCCACAATTCAACTGGCAGGCAGGAGAGGTGTATTGTTTTGAGAATCCAGTTATTTTATTTGCTTTTGATCACTTTACATGCTGAATACCAAGGGTCCAGGCTTTGCAGACAGGAGAGTAATAGTGATGCCAAACAGCTGTGGTAAATGAGGCCAGGGAGTGCTTTGCATAGTTCAAGTCGTGGGAAGGGAGTGGGCAGTGGGTGCAGAAGCCAGGTTGCTGAGACACTGTGTGTATGTACAATGACAGCAAAGACAATGAGTAAGAACCATGCCCCTAAGCAGCCTAGCTGACAAGGAAAGGAGACATATAGATAGGAACTAAGAATTGGAATGCTTTAAGCTACTGTGAACTTGACATGTTGATGGACTAATGGGAAAGAGTCAGTTGGGAGGGAAATACTGCAGTGCAGTAGAAGAGGATTGTAGGCAGCACAGGATCCATAAAGAAACATGAAAAAATGGGAACATGAGCTGGCTTTATGTTGAGGGACAGGAGATTAAAATTGGTGGAGTTGTTTCTCAGTGAGGCAGGAGGCAACATAGTCTGCTGAGTCAGTAAGGGTTGTTGAGGGCTGGGCTGCTAGTGGGCTCAGAAACTCTTGCTTTGGTTTATCTAGTATATTTCTTCAGCAACCTTCTGGTAATTCCATTACCTGTCATTTGAGAACCTTTTCCTCTGTAGGTCATAGAATTTGGCATATGACCACATTGAGTTATTTCTGAATGAAGGAAGCCTGCAATGAGAGTAAATGAGTACAATCAGAAGGCCATTTTGGGCCTTATCATAGTATTGACGTCAATACCAATGGTAAAGCAGATGTTAAGGAGGCAGTTGAATATGCACACATGGAGCTTGGGGGAGAGGTCAGACACCATCTGAATAAAAGGCATGTGATGACCTAGACCTGGATGAGATCACTTACTGAGAAATCTCTGTAGGTGGAGAGAGAGCTAAACAAAGAGTACTGGGCCATCACTCAGCACTCAAAGATGAGGGAGAGGAGAACAACAGTAATAAACTGTGAATAAAAATGGGAAGTGTGGATTTGTGGAAGGCATGTGAAGAAACTGAAGTAGGAGTGACTGACAGGGAAAGTGAAGTAAACTGAGGTTTTCCCTAAGGGTCGGAACTGGCAAGGAGGAAGTCATTGCTTCAGTGACAGTATTTTTATTGGAAAGGAGAGAGTGCGTTGAAGAAAAGGAGATGGGAGTGTACTAATCTTTTGAGGAAGGTAGCAAAGAGGACCAGAATTATTAAGTAGTAGTCAAGGAAAAATGGGATAAGGTAGAGTTTTGTTTTGTTTTTTATTAAGGCATTATTATAGCAGGCATAGATGATGATGGGAATAACTACATGGAAAGGAAAGATTAAAGATGTAGGACAGAAAATTAATAACCTTACTAGCAAAGACCTTGAGAAGGTGAGAGGAGTGAATCAGAGTTTAGTGGAGAGTTTGAAAGTGAGTCAAATTAGGCTCTGTTCATCTTTTCTCATTGGGATAAATCAGAGTATGTGGTAGAGATGAAGCTAGATAATGTTAATGTTGTTGATAAGAAAATGAAACAGTTTTCTATGAATTGCTTTTAGTTTATTAGTGCAACAAGAAACATTGTCATTGGTTAGGGGTTAGGCATAGTGGTTTCTTAGAGTAGGGCAAATGGTTAATTTGGACATTGTGAGGAGTGTACATGACTACTGGCTTTGGAAAAATAGAGATCATTGGTGACCTTGAGCAGAGGAGGTGGAGGTGACAGTGGTGGCTGAGGATGTTATGAGTGAGAGAAGTTGGCAGAAGGAAATTCTTATTATGCTGTAGCTCCTCAGTTTTACCATGGGAGGCTGGCACTTTGCCTAAATACTTGGAAGGAACCTGGGTCCAGAAGAGAAGCAAAGTGCCGATGCTGTGAAGGAGGCGAAGGCAAGTCATGGAGAGAGAAAGACTCAAGGGGGCATCACATGAATTGCTGTACTCAGCTTTATCACCTGTTCACCCTCTGAAGGGTTTCCAGCTGTGGACATACATATGAGAACCAGTAAAGTCTATTAATTTTTTCACTGCTTGCAAAGGAGTCAGCCACTGTCACTTGTGTTTGACTGAGACTTAAAGGCAGATACAGAAGAGGAAAGCTTCGCAGCGGAAATAGGAAGGCTTCAGGTGAGTCCTTAATGAATGTTAACGATGTAACTGGAGAACCTGGAGTAAGTCTCCAAGTGAGCCATTCTTATAACCGGTTAGAGAAGCATGTTTTTTTTTTTTCCTGGTTGGTCCTAAGTTGGAAGCAGAGCAAAAATGATGGAAGATGGATATCTTTGATCAAGTCTGACCATTTTGGGCTGATGTCTGCAGAAACTGTGGTTTAGCTTTTTGGAATGGTTGCTGCAGAGGCTGAGAATCAAATGTCTCTTTCCTTGTGCAGACATTCAGTCTCTCAAAGCCACTTTGTGTTGGGTATTTGTTGTTTGCAACTGAAAGAATTGTGACGATTACAGATAGCAGTTTGTGAGTGTAGTTTGAAAATGATCCTGGAGGTGCAAGACTGGGTGAGTAAGCAAAAGGAATTCGAGGGATGACAATCGGCACTTTTGACTACTTTTTACTGGGACCCTACATAAACCATTAATTCTCAGCAACATATGATTTAAGGGTTTCCACTTTTTAGATGGGGAAATGGACTCACAGGAGGCAAGTAAATTGTTGAGCCAGGGATTCAAATTGGAGTCCTGTGTTTTGAGATCCAAATTATCTGCTCTCAGGTCATCCTATTTTTGGGTCAAAATGAAAAGAAAATTCTCTCTTTCTAGTCATCAGTGGACAGCCACCATACCAAGATACTCCAAAAGACACCTATATATTGTCCTCGTATTTACTGCTTCATTTGGGCTCTGAAGGATGTCTAGCAATCCTTTTTGGCTGATTTACTGGGTTGGCATCTGTTGTGACTATGGCTGTGCTACAAGTGAAGTGAATTGTCAGTATTTTCCTACAGGTTTTCTCATCCTCAGCACCAATTTTTAAAGTCATACAGTGTTAAAAAAAACTAGGCATTGATGTTAGTATTGATTGTATACACAATTTTTCTATGCAAATTGTCCATAAAGATCACATTTTATGGTCTGAAGATGTCACATCTTGATTTCTTTCTGGTAAAATATATACCTTTTTAGGCTGTGTCATACATTTATAAAATTCTAAACAATTATTCACAATGGAAGGTGCAAGATCTGTTCTTCTTTAAATATTTGATGGAACAACCCCTCCAAACCTAACAGATGTGATGTCTTGATGTCAGTAGATATGCATCAATGGAAATGAACAAGCAATAATGTTCTGTGTGTTACTGAGGGAATGTTCGGTGAATTGTTTCCATGTGTTAAGAGGAAAGTCTGCCCTTTGGCATGACTGCAGCAGGGTGAGCAGCCTTCTGTGTGATGGTGAGAGCATCATTAGGATGAATTAGAAGTCGATTGGGTGAGAGTTCCCCTTTCTGTTAAAATTGGACTGCATTGCTTTAGCCAACATTTCTTTTTTTTCTCTCCGTGGATGATTAAGAAAGTTCCCTGACTCCTGGATCTTGAAGGAATAATTAGAACAAATTTAGCTTTGATCTTAGGTAAGATCCTCATTCAGAATTTGAATTTTCAAATTCCTCTTTCCTGTCATTCTCCCTTGGAAGCTAGTGGTGCAGTGAACATGCTTATTATTTGCAGATAGCAAAATGACTGGTGTCCCTAGTAAGGCATTCTTATTCTCCAAGATGTAGAGAACACATCCTTTAACATCTGTGTGATGCAGATGACATGTAGTTTGGTACTTCAGGACCTTCTAGGAGGGGGAAGACAGCTGCGCCTGGATGGTTATAATGATTGGCAGGCCTGGTCCGCATCCTCAGACTTCGTAGACTGATTGTGGTCTATCATGTGTGAATTTGGTTAATAACTCATTAATTTATTAAAACCAGAAAACATAAAACTGAATAAAATAAAGGCTGTGTTCCCAGAACACTTCCTCACAGATGGCTAAGTGACGCTAGAAAACAAAATAAAATAAAACAGAAACCAAAGATATCATTTGGTCTGTCTATGGATGATAGCCTTAAAATTTCATCTTCCCTTTTTAGTGCCTTGGAGATGAGGTGACTACCCAGCCGGGCTTTCTGTAGCAGTTGGTATCAGGTTCAGTGTTGCCAAAACAGCCATTTGGTGATAATGGGTAACCAGGAGACTGCACTGGGTTAGGTTTCATCACAATCAAAGGGATTCTACTGGGAAGATTTTATTTCAGAGCTACATGGGTAGAAGTGACTTTTCAGAGACTGGCAATTAAGTTTTAGTGTAAAAGGTGAATACTAATATTTTTCTTGAAGGGAGCAACTTATTCACTTGTTTTAAAAATTTTGGAGTTTTTCATACATTTAAATTCAAAAATAAAATAATACAAAATAACATACTTGTCATTACTGTTCAGGGTAAAAACTAAAGGATTACTGATGAAGGAGTACATGTGAGCAACCCTACTTACGTGAGTCTCTTTCCTATTCTCATTTCCTTTGCCCCGTGTACTTTCCCAGGAAACAACTTGCTCATATTTTCTAAGTATTGGTGATTATATGAACAGAACATGAGTTTTGCATCTGAAAGTTTTATAATACAATATCCATTTTTCTATAGTTTTCTTTCCTACCTCTGAGTATGGTGTTTGGCAAGTGCTGTTTATCTGTTAGTGATTATGCGATGTGTACAGCAAAGACTATGAATTCAATGGAGTGGCCAGAAACAGACACACAAATTGACTGAGGTTTTGATAAATAGAATCTGTGAGAATAGAATAATGGTACTGGGATAATTTGCATTAAACTAAAATTAGTGGCTGATATCTTTTAAAAAATAATACTTTTATAATGGATTACTTTGAGATACTTTGAATTCAAGCAGATCTGGATTCAAATACTCTTTTTATCACCATGGTGAGCTTACTAGGAATATTATTACTTTGTTTTTGGAAAAAGATGAAAATCATTCAGAGAAAGTTTAGGTTAAGATATAGAATATATTTTGGATTTGAATATGGGTTGTGAATGAATTACTCATGACCAGACATCTGCCCTGGGAATATTGCTCAGCCTGAAAATACTCCACCCTGAGACCCTGGTAAGAGGGTTATGGGGATGAGGTAAAGAGGTGGTGGTGGTGGTGATGTGTTGCATTTTCTTTCATTTTCCTTTGATTTCTTTCATTTTTCAGATAATTAAATTTATTGTTAACTGATACATAAAAATTGTACATATTGGGCCAGGGATTTAGCTTAGTGCCTTAAGCGCCTGCCTGGCAAGCGCAAGGTCGTGAGTTCAATCCCTGGTACAAAAAAAAAAAAGTACATATTTATGGGGTACTATGTGACAGTTTGTTACAAGTGTACATTGTATAATATTTAAATCAGAGCGAACATATATGGCTCCTCAATTATCATGTCTGCATGGTGAAAATATTTAAAAGACTATTTTTTTCTAGTACTGGGGATTGAATCCAGGATCTTTGCATGGAGCTAATTTTTGGTCTTTTTTTATTTTGAAACAGAATTTTGCTAAATCACTAAGTTGTCCAGGTTGGGCTTGAACTGGTGATCCTCCTGCTTCAGCCTCCCACAGGGCTGGGGTTACTGGAATGTGTCATCGAACCCAGCTTCTCCCTTGCTTTCTGAAATACATATTATCTTATCATTCTAGTCATTTTACGGTGCAATAGCACACCAGGGCTGTTGTCTGACTGATCAATCATCCTCTTATCCAAGCTTCCTCAGCCTGTAGCAACCACTGTTCCACTCTCAGATCTCTTTCCATTCAGAAAAACAGTATCTTTAATAGGAGCTCAGTTTAACTTGCCTTGATGAATGAGTTTGGGAAAATTTGTGCCTCCAATTTTTATTTTCTAACTATGTCATTGGAACAATCATAACCTCCCTGTGTATTCCTCATCCAGCCCATCATAAGACTTAGTTTCCTCATCTATAAGATAAAGAGATACCTGTCTGAACTGCAATAAAGACAGGTGAATGATGCATGTTACAAATGCTTGATATAATGCCTTATTTATAATTTTCCTATTGTAATGGTTATTATTATCCCTATGACTTATTTTAAAGGCTCAAATTTAGGAATCATTCAACTCTGGAAGACTTCCTTGACTTTTCTCTGTCTTCTATTAGGGGTACGTTTTCCATAAACATGGAAAACCCCTGTGATGTGTTTTTAAAAATTATTCTGCAAAAAGCTCCTTTCCAAATCTCTTACGTGGTAGTTTTTTGAAATATATAGTGTTTTTAGCCTTTATAGCCTATTTTTTTTATAGCTTTCATTATTATAGAGCAAATCTTGTCTACTTGTTGTCTTTCTTACTAGGCTGTGAGTTCCTGAGGGGAGCAAACATACGCAATCTTGAGCTTAGGAGATACAGCTACTTGATACATTTTGCTGCATGACTGGATAAAAAATATTTCTTAAGATATGAATATTATATTGAGTAAGTAGGAACTTGGTTAAATGACTGTTTCCTTTTTAAATACTTTATGAGAAATAGTTATAAATATTTATGTCTATGAGTTGTTAACTCTCCTGAATACTGGAACCAGAGAGCACTGTGGGATGCAAATCTTGTGGAGAATGAGGAGCCAAAGTAAGACATGGACAGAATACTGGGAAAACATATATTATCCTCAAGGAATGGCTGGAGCAAAACAACAAAAGCAAGAAAACAGAGCCCAAAACCCACTCCTCAAATGAGAACATCTGCCTCAATTTTTTAAAGCCTGAAAAGTTTTGAAATTTGTATTAATGGTTTAACTGAAAAGCCCTCTAAAAAATCTGGCAGAAATCATTTACATTTCTGATGAGCTGGTTTTATTATCCCAACAGTGATAACTGTAGAAGGGAAATATTTTAACAAGAGAAGGTGCTTAAACACTATTGCTTGACTATCACTTAGACTTTTCATTTTCTTTAAAGAACAAAGAAGTGAAATGCAGGATGGATTACCCATTTATCCAGGAGACAAAATGGCAGCGTTAGGTTGTACATGATCTTTCTCAACAAGGTTATAAGCTCCAGGGCATTGTACTGTGTGGCAGCCCTACCACTGTAGCCCTGGTGTCATTGCAAGATGAGATGCTTTAGAGCATGAGTCAAAGTTGAAATGCTCCTGAGGTATGATGCTCTTAATCCTTTTGATATGGTTTGATATATGCACACCTATGTTTATAGCAGCACAGTTTTTCATAGCTAAATCTTGGAAAAATCCAAATGCTCATCAACCGAAGAATGGACAAAAAAGATGTGTTTTTTAATACAATGCAATATTGCTCAGTAATAAAGAAGGGTGAACTTGAGATATTTATAGCTAAATGGATGCACCTTGACACCATATTCTTCAGTGAAATAAACTGGACACACATGTAAATATTGCATTGTTTCTGTAGTGTGAGAAGCCAAAAGTATAGATATGAATCAAATTTATAATAGATATTGTGGAATAGAAAGAAATTGTTCAAAAGGAAAGGGGAACAGCTCAGGGGAAGAAGGAAGGGAAAAACAAAAAATAAATGAGAACAAGTGAAACAAAGCTTTGTAAATAAGGAGGGGGAGAGGGGTTGAAGGGAGGGGAGGGGAATAGGAAATAAAAGAGAAACTAAGATATTTCATGTACAGGTATAGATCACTATGATGAATGTGATCATTGTGTATATCTAAGTTGTACTAATAAACTTAATTTAAAAAGGCTCCTGAGGATCAGCAGCTGCCTTTCAGTGAAGTTTTTAGGGTATAACATGGTTCAAACATTCAAACAGGCCTGCCCTCCCTTTTGGGTAGTTCTGCCTGTTTTGGAGAACCGTCTTGAACAAGAAGAGGAGAAAGGTGAACTAGCTGCATCTTATGATGAATTTGGGTCCTACTTGCATAGCTGGTTTAGGGTATGGAATCCAAGGTGAACTCCAGAGGGGTCAATGAAGTCAATGGAGCACCAAAGCAGTTTGTTTTTCCACAAAACATGTCAGAAGCCAGGCAATATCCACTGAAGAATATCATTAATAAATGGTATGTTCCATGTGTGGAGTTTAAAGCATTAGTGAATACTTGTTCTCAGAGTTGTGAGTCACCCCAGGTTTTATCCATAGCTCATATAAAGATGAAAAAAACAATTCTGGCAGGTTTGACCTTGTCATTCAAAGTGAGCAGCTGAGGATCCAAGTACAGACCTCAGGTTCCTTCTCATTCAAAATAACCACAGTGTAGTATGACAGTTAGTGCCATCATTAGCTTTATGATGCCAACTGGCTGTTATTTTATACAATGAGGATTCTGCAGAGTAAAGAGGCTGAGTTTCCACTCTAGGAGCTTTTGGTTCAGTTTGGGAGATATGTCTCATGAGCAAAACCATGAGGCATAAGATACTGGCTCGTTCTAAGTGCCAAGAAAAGAGCGCAGGCAAGGACACCAAAGGAAGGACTGTCACACAGGCTACAGTGGGCAGTCTGGGAACATTTCCTGAGGGAACATGAGGGAAACAGACCTCATGATGGGCTTTGAAGGCAGACAGGACTTGAGCCTGGGGATTGGGGAAGGTGATTTTTAGACGGAAAGATGGGAAGGCATGGGAAGTGTGGGAATGACTGGGTGCTGGAGACTCCCAATTGTCAGGAGCAGAGGCCTTTGTGGGATCCGCAGGTATAAGGTTAGGGAGAATAGGGACACCTTGAGTGAGTTTTAAAAATAGCTTTAGAGTCTAACCAAGGGAACTGTTGTATTTGATGAATTTTTTGACATACAATTTCTTTTAGCTTGTGTTAATCATCTCTGCCTGGCAGCCCTTTCCTTGATTGTTATAATGACCAGCTGCAGGTTCTACTTGCCATCTAGTTGCCTGACAATCAGACTCCAAATAGAGACACAGTTCTCCTTGCTTCTCCTCCTGAACAATGAAATGGTACATCCTTGATGCGTGTATCCTGCAGTAAACCCGGGAAGTATAGACTTGCATAGAAAGGATTCTAGAAAGTACAGAGAACTACAGTTTTGATGATTTAGAGAAATCAGGGAGAACGAAGTTTTATGTATCTGATTTTTTTATTGTCAATAAAGTAGAACCACTTATTAGTTAACTTTGATGAAAGGAAACAAGCTAATGGGAGTTACTGCTGCCAGGCTTCCTGAACAAGCCTGAGTACACTGCCTCAGGACTTATGTTCATGCTATTAAAATTTTTAGTCATCTTATGCATGTTAACAATCTAACTCTGGGGCTGAGGATGTGGTGGAGCATTGCCTAGCCTTCACAAGGCCCTGGGTTTGACCCCTGGAACTGCAAACAAACAAGAAGAAGCAAAATAAAACTTTGCTTTACTTTTCTATCATGCAAGATATATGTATTTGATTATGTTACACAGTTGTGTGGTTAGTAATACTTTATTAGGTTACAGAGTTATTGTAACTTGTTTTTGAAGTTAACTGATTTGATGTTAAGGTTTTAAGGGAAATTTGTAGGAATTGAATTTTAAGTAGAAACATCCATGCAATTGTTAATTGCTAACTTTCAAGTAAAGCTTTTAAGAATTTATTTGTAGGGAAGTGGGAGGAACACTGTTAAATGGAAAAAAAGAATGTATTTGACTTGGAAATTTTGGGAAGCCCAGTAATATATCAATGGGAAGAGTAATGATTTGATAGGGAAGTAGAAGAAAAGCAAAATGACTATGCTTTGTGTTTTGTTTTTGTTTTTGAAAGTGAGGAAGGATACTTAGTTGTATGAGGAAAGTGTTAAAGAAAAAAAAAATCTGACCATGCTATTACCGCTCTTGAAAATATTCTGTCCTTGTCAAGTTATTTGTCTATAATCGTGTGTGTATGTGTGAGTGTGTGTGTGTGTGTGTGTGGTACTGGGGATCAAACCCAGCGGTGCTTTATCACAGAACTACATTCCTGGCCCCTTTTTGCTTTCATTTTGAGACAAGGTCTCACCAAGTTGCCCATCTTGAGCTCCGACTTGTGATCCTCTTGCCTCAGCTTCTCAAAGTTTGGGATTACAGGCATGAGTCACCATAGCCAGCTCGTAAGGACCCATCTTCAAAAACTGTTGCAATGTGGGGTAAAAGAAATAAAATGAATTCTTCTTTTTTGGATCTCAGGTGTGTCTGATATGTGTTAACAATTTCACTTAGTCTTCATAATTACCTTTTACAGTTGTTCTGTAGGATTCCAGTTGAGTTTTCCTCTCATTTCTTTCATCAGGCCACTGACTTCTGTTTCTCCTTATGGACGGTTATCATCTCATATCCCAGGGGCAGAGCCAGGGGAAAGTTCATGCTCAGGATCTTAAAATAATTGCTTGTAGGCATTTTTGCCAGGATGGCTGTCACTGGGCATCTCATGTTGCCCTCACCCTCTGGAGACTTGAGAGGAAGAGAAACTCATTTGCAATGAGTGAAGCTTACTTGTAAGTGCTCAGGCACAACTGAACTGAAAGTCTTACTAAAGGAGACAGATGTTTGTACACCAATAGTGAATGTGCTTGTTTCAACAGATGCAGACAATATCCAACTGTATATTGTTGGCACTTTAAAATGTGTCTGACACCACGCAATAAGCAGTAGAGAGACACAGCCTCTTCCTATCAAGTCTGTGCATTCCACCTGGTACATGGCTGAGGGGACGGTGGTCAATCTAGTTCTTGCTTTGTTTTTTAAGCTGCAAGCCCACAATGTTTTATGTATTTTGAACCTTGTTAAACTTTTCCCAAATCTTCTATGTCACTACCTGGCAGTCCTAGCATGTCCCCCTGTCCCACACATGCACATGGGTATGTACTACATACTTACATGTAGGCTCACAATGGAGCGAGCCCTGTGAAATACAGGATAAGGCATGCTTTCTCAAATACTTCAGTATACCATGATAGGTGTTTTTATTGGTGGCATAATTTTCTGAAATCAGGAATGAATCATGCTAAAGTTAGGAGCAAAAGTAAGTACAGTCTACCCTAAATGTGGATGACAGTTGTATTTCTAGAAGATTCAGGGTAAATAACAGTGTAAAAATATTTGCATGTAAAATAGAGTTATATTTTGAGTTTAGATATTTACAAGTAGATTTTTTTATTAAAAGCAGATTTAAAGACATTTACTTTAAAAGTTGTGATGATCCAAGAAAAGTCTTAGTTTTCAGGCACTGAAAACATTGAAGGATAACTATCATTGACATCTGCCTACGAACTTGTACTCCCTTGCCATTATGGTGAGCAAAACATCACAGGAAAGCTTAAACAGCCTTTCAGGTGTGGTACCAAGTACACTGAAAATTATCATAGAGTGAGGGGAAGGCTGAATTCTGAGCATAGAAATCTGAATTTAACTTCGATCTTTTTCCAGCTACTTGTGAGTGTGCAGGACTATTGGAGCTCTGGGGACTTCTTGCACTTCCTGATTTGTCTCTGAGAAGGATTGCTCAAGTAAAAGTGATTCCTTTAGGGAGATCCTCTCTCTGATCTCTATGAGACCATGGCTCAGTTGTAATTGGCTTGCTATGCATGCATCACCTACTGTTTTTGGGACAGCCCTTTTCTTTGGGAACCAGGTGTCTACTCCAGTCACTAGGTTTTAGAGTGGTCTCTCGGGAACATAGTATAAAGGGCATAGTGTGTATGGGATTCTATATACAGTACCCTGCACTTCTAGTCTGATGAGTGATATGGACTCTAGTCTGGGCCAATCAGAGCACTTCCTTGGATTTCCCTTCCCTCCCTAGAGTTGATGAAAAAAAAAAAAAACTTTCTCTGGTCTGTGGGGAGACTGGATGGTATGAGTCCAGAAGCTTCCAATAGCTATAGTTCTAGTTTGTAGAGAAAGCTAGGGTGAGAGACCAAGGGTGGCATGGGGAAAAAGTAGAAATGAGATACCGATATATGATAGTGCTGTACTATTTACCCTGGCATTGCCCCTTCTTTATCTGAGCTATTTTAAATTGTCTTTTTGACATGGACAATCCAAAGGATCCTGGCTCACTCCACTGAATTTTTGTGTGATCTTTCCCTTACCCAGGGCTTGTATGGTAGCCACCATTTATGTGTAACTCCTGAGCCCTGAAATGTGATTAGTCCAAATTGAGATGAAAATGTAAAGTGTACACTGAATTTCAAAGACAGTATAAACAAACATGTAAAGCATCTCAGTAATTATATTTGAAGTATATGTTAGGATGATATTCTTTTGGATGTAGTAGATTAACTAAAGTATATTGTTAAAATTCATTTCTTCCTTTTTTTGCCCTTTTCAATATGGATATCAAGAACTTAAAAATTACATATGTGACCCAAAGTTTGTTGTTTTGGTCAATATTGTGCTAGAGTATCTGCCCTCAACTCTTACATCCTTCCAGCAAAATTTTGTAGTTATTGAACCTGGTTAATTTCCTAGAGTCATACCGCCAAATACTAGATAACACCACTACATTCCGTGTGACCCTGTTTGCAGACTGCAGTTCCTTTATGCAATTTATGAGAGTTTAGATCTGTTATTTGTGAGTGAGCTTTGGCAGTGAGACAGAATGGATTTCAAACAACACTCAGAGGCTCAATGTTAGTCCCTCCCTGAACCCTGGTCTGCGTGTTAAGTGGTGCTGAGCTTCAACAGTTCGACTAATGTGCTGCTCATTTCCAACCAGCAGATTATAGTATTTTTTCTGAGAGAATAAAAAAGCCTATAATCTCTGCCCGTATGCCACTGACATTCATTAGTGCTTTTCAAAAAGACAGTGTGATGGATTAAGGAATTCAAGTTGCAGGTGCAGGTTCCACCAGGTTTTAAAGAGATGTTGATGGAACAGGAGATTTTATTCATCTGTCAGCACCTCCAGTTTAGTCATTGAGAGTAATTGTGGGATTCATGAACACCAGACATCTCTAAATTATGGTTTGACACCTCACACAAATTAGGCCCCTAATAACCCCTGGGGAGGTCTGGGGGTAATTGAGAGAGGAGGAGAAGCCTGGTGCGTAAACGTGTGTACACACACATACCACATACACAGACACACACCACACACATGCACACACATGCATTTATGTATATGTGTATATGTATTCTCTGAAGTTTTCCTCAATTATAGAAATTAAGTGACCCTGAATGCATATATGGCCCAGATACTGAAGTATCTGCTTATTTAGAGGACATTTGTTGGGGTTATGAGCATCTATTGAGAGACCCAAACCAGGGCTGAATGCACTGATCATCATATACATAGACCATTCGGGGTGGCAGAGGGTCATAGTCACTACCTGTGTGTGGGAGTCCACAGGCTTGATAACCTAGGAGGAAATGGGAAAGGGCTGGAAGGATTTGCAAAATAGTCATATACAATGAAAAGGATGTAGACTATTACATTATAGACCTGAATTTGACTTGTAGAAACCATTAATCACTAAATGCTATGACTTCAGGGACATTAGTTACCACAATTTCCAAACCTATAAAATAGTAATGATGTTAATAAAATAACTTAGTTTGAGAATGTAAGATTATCTAAAAGTAATTTTATTAACAGAAAAATTATTTTATAAATATCACTTAACTTTTCAAAGAATAAATACTTTGCTTATATGAATTTCTCATTTATAACATAATGTGTACATATATAATGGCAATATTCCAAATTTTTTAACACCATAAAATACAGTAATAGTAAAATTCCTTTGAAAATTTAATATTCTCGGTTTGCTCTGAAGGGTTTTGGCATATTTCATAATTTTAAATTACTGTTCTAAATACTCCAGTAGATATGGGAAAGTAAGATAATTAGGAATAAGAAAGAAAGAATTTTCTATAAACGTTTTAAAATAGACATTGATGCTCTAATAATGTTCATAGATCCTCTTATGATAAGTCCCTAATAGAAACCTGACACCTGTCACCACTTGCTTAAAAGATTCCCATAAATGCTGTGTTAGGCCAGACCTCAGAGACTGGCTGGGTTCAAGACAGTGATAACAATGCCTGGGATTTGGCTGGTTTGCTCTTAATTCATTTTTTCTTACAGCTACTAATCAGTAGTCAAAAGTACATACAACATAGGATATAAGTGAGTAGATGGGGTCTCTATTGCTTTTCCTTTGTATCTCATGGAAGCATCCCCAAAATTATATAGCTTTAACTAAACTTTCATAGTAGAAAGTCTTCCAGCTTGTAAGAATACTTTTGTAACCTCAAAGTATCTTATTTGGGCATAAAATGCAATGCTTTGCACCCCATAGAGAAGAGTCTGTGGGGTCTATGTTTTGGGCCTTGAGATTTGTGCAGGGCCAGTGGTCAGAAAATGTACTCTTAGCATGACCATGATTTTCCTCATCCTCACAGGTAGGCAAAGTCTTCAGTGGCTGCCTATATGGGCTTCCATATCCAAATCACGTGCCTGGGTTCAAGCTCTGATTCCTACTCTGTTCAGATAAAATAGGTAGACAAAGCACAACAGCACCAAATATTAAAGCATTAGGGAGTTACTTCTTGGATTAATATTTTTGGTTCTGATGGTCCCCAGCATCAAGAAAATTCTGTCTTAATAAGGAAAGTAAGACATATATATTAAACTTTAATTATCAGTGAACATTTATTTATAATCTACTGCACATGCAATCCATCATATGCTACAGGGAAGATATAGTCTCTTACTATCTTCAATGAGCCTACTTTATGGTATTGGATTATTAAGATGCCAGAGTAATTATGATTAAAGATGTACTATGATATATGATGAGAGAGGCACAAAGCAAATGCCATGGGAATGAGAGCAGAATGGTCATGTATTTGTTTGGACAGGGTTTAAGGGGAGGGGACAGTAAACTTCCTAAAGAAAGTATATTTGAAAGATGAACTGAGTTAGGGAAGATGGAGATGATGGGAAAGTAATGTTACAGAAGAATAAAATCACAAGCATATTAAAGAAAAAGTAAGATAAATGAAAGTTAAAGGAATGTGTGGAGGGGAAAGTTTGGAGTCAGTGGGGAGCCACTGAATGTTGTTGAGTGAATAATAGGAGAGGAGCTATGATCTGGGAAGAGGAACTAGATATAACTGACAGAGATGGGCTGGGGTGGCAGACATAATATGTGAAGAGATTCATTTAAGAAGCAACTAAAGTGATCTGCCAGGAAAGTCAATGAATCTTTTTTTTAAATCTTTTTTTAAAAAATAATTTTATTTAAAGAGAAAAACAAAACAAAACAGAATAAAGGGTAGCAACAATACAGTATTCCAAGGAAAAAAGGAAAAGAACAACAACAAAAAAACCTAAGAAATTATTGCTTGACAAATTACATACTGACTTCTTGGAAATAGTTGTTCAATTTACAAAGTTAAAACATGTAAAGTAGACATTCAAACAGTGAGACTGTCAACAGTTCTGCTCCACGATCGGACAAAAACAGCAATATGGTCATCCATCTTACCCATGCAAATATACATGCAATTATATCAAAAGGGTAAAATTAAACACAACAAAACAGAGCAAAGCAGATCACAAGAAAGCAATGTAAGAGACAAAAATTTCAAAACTGGACAATCGGAGATATTCACTATCATATTGACTCTTGATTTCTTCCAAATAGTTGTCCATATTGTCACATACAGGGAATTCACATGAAACAACCTAATATGGAATTGATCTGAGCAGGACGAGGAGGGCATTTCAGGTCTTCAAGACCAGACATTAGGCAAGCCAAGAATGGCTGTCATAGTGTCTCTCATTTTCCTCAAAACAGCTGTCCATACCTTAATGTGTGTTGAACTTAAACAAGGCAAAGCAAGCTAAGATCACTTTGAACAAAAAGTGATAGTTTTGCTGGACTTCACATTATGACATTATGGAATCAGCACTGGGTATTGTAGTGTCTCTTTTTCTTCAAAGTAGATGTTCATTTCAACATGTGTTATATAGTTGGTTCTTGTAAACTGTTTATAAGCTGTACACATGCATGTGTCTCTACATGTATATCTCTCATTTCTGTATTAGCAGGAAAAACAAAACAAAGCAAGATAAAGCAAAACAATTTCTAGAAAAGCGTGAGGCAGAAAAGTCACATAAAACCGCAATACAAGGTGATCTACAATGGTTACCATGGTGTCTCAGCAGTGTATAACAACATTAATAAAAAAGGAAGCATTGGAGACATTATAAGACTTCAAAAGCAAGTAATAATCAAACCAGAGTGGGTATCTTATAGAATCTTGTCATCTTCAGTGTAGTTGCCTATACACTTAGACTTGATGCTATCAATCATAACAGATTTAAATAAAATCAGTCAATACAAAGTAGCAGTCTAACAAACCAGATTCAAATAAGATCAGTCATAATAAGACAGTATAAGTTATAAAGGGCTTCAGATTAAGTTGATAGGAAAATTAGGAATGATTACCATAATATGTCCTCTTATTTTGGGGATAGCTGACCATGTCCTCAAGTCTAGTGTAAGTAGACAAACTGGACCAGCACATAATCCATCCAAGCAGAGTGGT
>PVJX010029887.1:0-22523 GCA_004027295.1 Dolichotis patagonum | reverse complement strand
AGGAATGGATAAAAAAGTTGTGGCATTTTTATACAATGGAGTACTACTCAGCTATAAAGAATGATCACATCGAGATATTTATAAATAAATGGACACGACTTGAGACCATTCTCTTAAGTGAATTAAACCAAACTCACAAGGGTAAATACCATATAATCTCCCTAATATGAGATTTGATAAGAGTATATAAGACTTTATGCTAAGCATGAGGCCCCATCTCATAGCTTCGAAGTCTTTCAAAGTTTTAAATCATCAGCTGGAATGGTGTTATCCTGTTTTGTTTGACTATATCATATGTGATGATATGAACAGCTGTTTTGAAGAAAACATTATGACAAATATTGCTGATTTAATATTATCCTTCTTAGAAGTCCTACCATGCTTTTTTTGTTCTATTACCATTGGTTCTATCTACCACATTGTGTCTTATTGGAATTTGAATATGTGTGATAGTTCAAACAAATTTTTTTCTTTTTTATAAAAAATGAGATATTATAATACCCATTGATCATTTTCTGTTATTCGGTTCAGAAAGCCCTGTAATTTTTTCACTATATGCATGGCTTTATTCTATTGTGTTATGTTTGATATTATTGTAATTGAAACTATGCTCAACTATAGCATAGTAAGAGATATGGTGTTAGATACTGTTGATGTCCAGTTGACTTAATGTAAAGTACTGTGTTGCCTATGTTGTCCTCTTCTGATCTGCTCTGTACTGCCCCCTTTTGTTTTATTCTCTTTTAAATTAAAAAAATAATAGATCATTTAAAGCTGCTTTGGTGACTAAATCTGTGGTATAGAGAATATAATGTGAAGAATTAAATGGCAATGCTATAACGAGAGTTCTTATTAAACTGGAATTTATATTATGAATTTACATTAAAGCAAAGGCACAAAATTGAGGTTGAGTGTTGTTAATTCTAGCAATAAGCTATACCAATACATTGTCACTTAAACTAGTTTAAAATTTTAAAATCCCAATAATTTCACTCTGTGATACACTCCTGATAAAATGTTACTTTGACATTTAACATTTAAATATATTCTAATTGCTTCAGAGTATCTATACCAATGAGAATAGAAAAAACTTAATCTTTCAAATTTATGATCCAATGATTTTTTAATTTTTATTTTTATTTTGTTGAGGAGGGAGTTTCCTGAGACTGAGCCTAGGCTCTTTGCACTAAGCCACATCCTCAGCTATTTTTTTGGCATTCTGAGGCAGTCTCACTCAGTTGCTGCCAAGATTCCCGGGCTTGTCAGACTTGTGACCCACTTCCCTCACCTCACCAGCGTGTTGTTATTACAGGTGTTCACCATCATCCTGACCTGGTTCTATGATATCTTAAGAGACATTTCACTTTATAAAAATTTGTTATATTAGCAATAATATAAAGCATTAAAATATACTATGAAATGTCCCCTTAGGAATGTTCAATATGGCTGTGTAGTTCCACTGACCTCGACCTTACTATGTAATGCAAGAGTCCTGCCTCAGTCTTCCAAGTGCTGTGATTGCAGGTCTGTTCCCACACACCCCACCACACTACCTTTCTGTTGCATAAACCACTGTAGTCTTCTGTTATGGTTACCCGACAAATGGACAGGCCTTCTTCAATTTTTCTTCCCAGTGGTTTTACATTATTGTTAGGTTATTTATTATAGTTTTTAGGTTAGTTTGCAGAATCTGTTAAATTTTGTTTCCTTTTGCAGACTCTCAAAAATGCACTGAGTTAGTCTCAGATTCCTTTATTCTTACCTCAGCAGAAACTGCTTATCTGTATTTTTAGCACATGTAACTTCTCAGAGCATAAATACACATGAACTTGCTAGTTCTTTGTGTCTTTATTACTTTCTTTTCAGGGTTGATTTCATTTATTATCAATAAAGTGTTCCTTTTCTCTATCCTTTTGCTATTGTTAATAATTCATACTAGTATTGAAAACACATCTTTTATAGCTTGATCTCCCTTGGCTTATTATTTTTATTTATAATATAGTTGGCTAACTCAGTCTCTAGTGTCAAAGCAGTTTTATCAGTTTTTATTTCACTTTGCCTTTATTTACAGTAGCAACCATGCAAAAGTGTATAATATGTGTATATGTACATGGTGGAACATAAATACAAATTCTCTAGTTAATTTACAACACTGATTTCACTGTAAATATGTCAGTGGTGCTGCTTCTCAAAAATCAAGTTTGTTTGCAATAGTATTCTGTTTTTAGAAATATAGTCATTTAAAAAGTAAAACTCCTTTTCAAATTTTATAATCAGTTTCAGAGATTCAAAAAACTATAAATATGAGATTTTGCATAATAGTATCAAGATTATGCATGCATTTTTCTGTAATTTCCAGATATTTACATTTCTTAAAATGTAATACTGAAAAAAATTTGAGATGCTTTTTACACAAAAATTGATACCTATACATCAATTGAGAAACATTTTTAGTATGTATAATGGAAGCAAGAATGTTATAAATCATTTTTGAATTTTTAGACAATAATTTTCTTGGCATGACATGTTTCCCCATGGGAATAAATGGCTTGTGTCTTCTGTAATTCATATCCCTGACACATGTAACTGGTATATGGTTTTATTAAAGTATAAATGACTTTTTTCTTTTTTGTGAGAATATCATTTTTCTCTCTTACTCTTAAGTAACATCTCAGAATATGATTGATAAGATGATAAAAGTAATCAAATGATGACCTTTTAACTCCAAATTGAAACAGCAACTAAGTCAAGATAATTCTACAGTACTTTTTTACAAATATTACCAATTTTCTGCTTATGTAAGTATGTAATATAAAATTGAATTGACTATGAAAAGTGTTATTAGCTTCACATGAGTCACACATTTCATCAAATGTCACTTAAAAACAAAAGGATACGTGTGCAGAATGAGACTGACACATGCCTATTAGCAGCAAATTGCAGAGACAAGGCAAAGCATAGTCTTGGGAAAGATATTATTATTCCTGAAAAGAGTACTTAGTGCTACAGAAGAGGAGTAATGAAGTTTGATTGTCTTAATTTTGTCATTTACATGATTGATGTCAGAAGATCTATGGCACTCTAAAAACATCAGTAACCCAAAGAGTGGACGTTTTTGAGTGGTGACCTAATGTAGAGTGGGAAAAGGCAAAAACAGAGCCCAAGCACAACATACTGCTTCATTAAGCCACATCGTTTGCGAAGAAAAAGGAAAACACATGATTGTACTCCCACTTTAATTATCGTTTGGAACTGTTTTGACACAAATTTTTTAAAAAGTTAAGAATATTAGTTCAGACCTCTCTGCCACCCCAGGAACCTTGGCCCAGAGGAATACTGGTACCCAGCCCAGAAGCAGCTAGGCATCAGAAACCAGCTTGTCCAGATAAATCCAGGGTAAACCCACTTAACAAGGAGAAATACTTTGCCTACAAATCCCTAATTTATATTGGTTCTACTATGTAATTAAAGACTGTGTTCCTATGGCCTAAAGTGCAAAATCAATAGTTACCACAGTTTGTCAGTTTCTAAATTGTGCTTGCTGCTGTCATTATTGCTAATTGTACTACTGTATTTAGGATGTAATATCTGTTGTAAACTGTGATTCTTCTTTATGCAACAATGTTGGGAAGATTTGAGGCAACAACCTCACCACAGCCCCGCACCGAAACACTGGGGACTGAGTCAAACAAAAATCAACATCCACTCTAAATTTTTTGGAAATGTCAGATTTGGGACAGACACAAACCAAGAATCTCCTAAACACAAAAGATGTGTCTGAAAAACAGACTTTTCCTAGACAGACCTTGATACTAGTTGCTACCCACCACGAAAACTCACAAGGATCACTACAAAAAAAACTTAAAAACTTTGAAATATAAAATGTCAAGACAAAGGAGCAAACTGTAATCCAGAAAAAGTTCAGGAAAAATTGACAAACAAATTGGAAGCCACACACCTGAAATTTCTGAAAGGATAACAGTTGTAAAGAAACAACTCCATGAGGCTGTAGAAGAAATAAAATCCGAAACATTCTCTCAGATTAAAAATGAGAAAGAAATAACAAACTTAATGAAAGAATTGCTGAGCATATCTAAAGAAGACACAGAAATAGAGGAACATAGGGAAATGATGGAAATCTTGAATGAAGAACATAGGAAAGAATTAGAATGCATGAAACATACTCAAAGAGATATCTAGGAAACTGAAAATTCCACTGAAAGCTGGCAAAACTGCAGGAACAAAACAATATATACTTTGAGACCTTGAAGACATGATTACAGGTAGTGGTCACAAAAGCAAAGATCTCTTAAAAGTGGCAAAGGACCTGGAAATAACAATTAACAGCTGCAAGATGATGCAAGGATAAACAAAATAAGGTTGATAGGTGTCAATGAAAAAGAAGTCAACGCAAATGTCATAAAAAGAATGTTTTCAGAAGTAATGACAGAAAATTTGTCAAGCAAGAGAACAGAATATGACATATAGATAAGTGAGGTGAAAAGAACTCCAATTAGCCATAACCAAAATAAATCTACACCTAGATATATCACAAGCAAGATCCCAGAAATCCAGCACAAGCACAGAATATTAAGAGCTGTTAGAGAAAAGAAACAGATCACCTATATATTAGTCAGGGTTTAACTAAAGAAAACAGATATAACACAAGATATAAAAATGTATAGGAAATTACAAGATTGGATTATGAGGTCAGCCAAAGAGTTAGAGGAGGAAGTGTGCAGAGGACATCTGCACACAAAGGGCCAAAGGATTCAATCCAAGGTCTGGAGTTCTTTATCTGTACTAGACACAAGTCATTCATCAGAGGAACCATAATAAAAATGTATTTTGCAATATGAACTTTAAATAAATTGCATTAACATCTGTCTTTTTTTTGGACCGGGGATGGAATTCATGATCTCACATTTGCCAAGCAGGCACTTATGCCACTGAACTAAACCCCTGGCCCAACATCTGTCTTTTCTATATCAACTAAATACTGACTGAAGGGTTAGACTTTTTAAAGACTTCCAGCTTACTGAATTTGATCATTTGAATAGCTTGAAGAACAAAATTGAAAACAAGTTAAAAGTGAGATTCAAAATGGCTGAACAGAGTTGAGTCATGTGAGAGATACTCAGAAAAATCAACTAAAGAGACAGGCAATTGGAAGAAGGGAAGGGACTCACATACTGATGTCAAAATCAATCTGGAATGAGACTCATAGATCAAACAAAACATAGATAGAAGAGTCTGTAAAAAGACAAAGCAGTTCTACAGGGCTACTGGTGGGATCCACACCTGCATGCAGCACAGGAACCACCATTCCAGGAAGTTCCCAAAAAGCTGAGAAAACCCTAACAACATGGCAGAGTCAAACTACACATGATAGACTTGGGGTAGAAGGCCTCTCACCTCTTAACCTCCTCCAAACAGTGGAACTTGCAACATGGCAGAATATTTCACCAGAACACACCAAGGACAAGTGGCCAGGAAACTGCTCCTTCCTCAGTTCTCATATCTGAAGGGATACATTGAGAGTGCGTGACCTCAGAACCCTCCATGGAGAAAGATGCCAGATGAGCAGAGTATTAAATGCTGCATGCTGCACATAGCATGCATCAGTGAGGAGACTGCAGCAAGAACTGCAATGCAGAGAGAAAAAGCACTCACTACCATTCCCAGTGGCATGAGAGGGAGAGCGATGCACCAGTGAAGTGTGCAAGAGCCAGGAGGGGACAACTGAACCTGGGCCTCAGAGTTGCCATGGGCTCTTTTAGTCTCAGGGCTGCAAGTGTTGAAACCCCACAGCAACTGGGTGTATCACTGCTATGGAGGCATGGAGAGTAAGGATTGGCAAGCTGCAGAAGGATATCCAAAATGTTGCTGGCTGAAGACTCAGGCTCCCACACACACAGCTGGAGGCCAAGACCAGCCTGCAAGACTTGGGAGTTGAAACGAGTTGGTGCCCTGCTCTGACCCTACTGGAGACTTAAAGGGATTGATTCACACCCAGCACTAATCCTACTGACTGGTGTCACCCAACACAGAGATGGATTCTGATGCAGACACTGCCACAGGACTGTGAACACCAGAGGACAGCAGCAAGACTGTGGTCAGAGAAATTTCTTTCTTTTGTTGTTGTTTAGTGGTGCTTTTTGTTTGTTTTATTTTGTTGTCAGTTTTATTTTTTATTTTGTCTTGATTTTTTTGTTTTTTTTTGTACTAGGGATCAAACTCACGACCACGCATTTGCCAGGCAGGCGCTTATGGTTTTTTGTTTTTTTTTTAGTAACATTGTCTTTGGTTTTTCTGGTTAACTTGAACTTCTATTTTTTAAAAATAAAAGAAGACCATTTATTTGAAGGAAGGGGAAGGGGAACAGAGGGGGCAGGGAAGGGGGAGGAAGAGAGAGGGAAAGAAAGAGTGAGAAAGAGAAAAGACATGGCAGACAGCTACTCTAGACCAGTAGGGAGTATTAGAAAGTGAACAACTCCCATTTTGATTTTCTTGTAATTTTTCTTTCATTCCTTCTGTTTTCTCCAGTTTCCCAAAGCTTGGGTGATCTTCATTGGTTTTTAGTCTTCAGATTTTAGTACTTTTTCCTTATGCATTTCTCTGCTTTTTGCCTTATCTTTCCTAAATCCCTCTCTACCCACAAGGCAAAGACACGCTACTAAGAAAAAATTCACTGTGTATAAGTTCTTGATTTGGGTTGGATTTTGCTATATTATGATAGACCTTACTTCTATGGTTAAAGGCAGGAAATAATAATTAACAGAATCTGTCAGTTTCTGGGCTATACTTGATGCTATTGTTAATTTTACTACTTTAGCCAGGGTGTCATATCTGTTGAGATCAGTAGTTCTTGTATGCCAAGATGGTGATCATCTGGGATCATAAACATTGCCATAGACTAATACCAAAGAATTATGTGTGTTGCTCAAACCTAATAAACTGGGAAGATAAGACCTTGGGGCAGAATCAAAGACGTTTCTTGGGAAAAGGCATTTCCTAGGGCGGTCTAAATGCTAGTGATAAAGCTACCTACTACAAGCAATTTACAAATATTGACACAGAAAGCAAATTTTAAAGACATAGAATATGACAACACAGAGATGACAAATATAACCCTAGACCTCCAGCCCATTCAAAGTAGGTCCCGGGGACAGTAAAATGGAGGAATTCAGAAATCACCCATATGAATTTTCTGCAATGGTAGCAGTAAAAGTGACTTAAAAGGCAAATGAGAGTATAGAAAATATCAGAGGAGAAATAATCTCTCAGGTAAATGGATATGATGATGATAAAAATTCATAATAATAATGGTTAATGAATACAGAGTAGACACAAAAACAGAATAGAAGGAATAGGAAAATGATGGACCTCATGAGTGCTCAACACAGGAAAGAAACAGAAATGATGAAAAAGATTCAAACAAATATCCAGGAGATTAAAAATTATATTAAAAGCAGGTGCAGCAGACTGAACCAATACAAGGACAGAATACCAGATCTAGATGATAAGATTTCAGTTAGCAATCATGAAAAGACAGATTTCTTAAAAGCAGTAAGGGGCAACAAAATTTCAATCCAACATCTGCTGGGTAATGCAAAGAAGAACAACAAATGATTAATCAGAGTTAATAAAAAAGTACAATATATCACAAATTACACTAAAAAACCATTCACAGAAGAAATGTCAAAAAACATCCCAAATATGGAAAAAGAATTTGACATATAGATAATTTAGGCATGTAAAACTCCAACTAAATATGACCAAAAACAATCTATACCAAGATATATAAAAGTCAAAATTGCCAAAATTCTGTACTAAACAGAATAATAAGAGCTTTTATAGAACGGAAACAAACAAACCACCTATAAAGGAAAGCCCATTCAAATCACAGCAGACTTGTTGACACTATAAAGTCAAGCAAACCTTGAAGTATTTAGAGTCCTAAAAGAAAACAATTTCCAATTTGGATTGATGTGACCTGAAAAACTGTTTTTCAAAAATGATGGAGAACTTACATACATCCATGAAAAAAACACCTGAAGAAATTCATGACCACTAAAATGGCACTCCACAATGTTTTAGATACTCTAGAAACACTCAAAAAGAAATTCATAGTCTGAAAGTTAGAAGATGGAAAACAACATTCCATGCAACAGAAACCTGGAAAAAAGCTGGAGTACCTATACTATTTGAAGACAAAGAGAATTTTAAGCCAACAAAATCTAACACTCATTCATGATTAGAGAAACTACAGAACGCTGGAATAGATGGCCTTTATCTCAATCTGATAAAAGCCATTGATGTCAAATAAACAGCTAACACAATACTAAAAGTTCAAAAACTAAAAGCTTTCACTCTAAAATCAGAAACAAGTCAAGGATGCCTCTGTCATCACACTTATTCAATGCAGTTCTGGAAACATTAGAGAGAACAATTAGACAAGTGAAAGAAATTAAAGGAATAAGGATAAGAAAGAAAAAAATTGAATGATTGTTATGTGTGTGTGAGTGTGTGTGTGTGTGTGTGTGTGTGTGTGTGAGTGACATGAAATTCTATGAAGACTACTCCAAAAGACTTTTTATACCCAAATTTAACAACCAAAATTCAGCAGTCTGGCTGGGTTCAAAGTTGTCATGAAAAAAGTCAACAGTATCCCCATATACAAATAACAAATTCACTGAGAGCAAATTTAAGGAAGCCTTGCCTTTCACAATAACATTTGAAAAAAAGGAAACACTTAAAAAACCTTTATGTTGAGAACTGTGGTGCTCTAAAATGGAGATTGAACAGGATATTAGAAAATGGAACAATATCTTTTGTTCTTGGGTAGAAAGAATGAACATTATGAAAATAGTCATGCATCCAAAACTGTTATACAGGTTTAACACAATCCCAGTCAAAACTACCTCACAGATTTAGAAAAAGCAACCCTAAAATTCATTTGGAACCAGAAGGGGCCTGGAGTAGCAATAGCAATTCTGGGTAACAAAGACAAGTCAGGAAGCATCACAATCCCTGATTCGAAATTATGTTATAAAGCTACTGCAATAAAATCAGCATGGCACTGGCAAGACAAACAAACAAGCAAACAAACAAAACAATGTGAGGATCAATGGAAGATCAATGAAAGATTAGAAGACACAGAAACAACTCCAAATACACTTGACCACCTTATTGATAAAGGAGCCAAACACTTTACTGGAAGAAACATAGGCTGTTTAACAAATTGTCCAAGAAAAACTGGCTTTCCATATGCAGAAGTTTAAATCTAGACCATGTCTCTCACTATGTACTAAGCTAAAATCAAAGTGGGTCAAAGATCTAAATATTAAAACAGAAATACTGAATACAGAAATAGGAAAAGACTTTCTGAACAAATCCCTGATCTCACAGGCAATAATGTCAAGAATCAACAAATAGGATCTCATCTCATTAAACAACTTTTGCACATCAACATTGGCCACCAAAATAGTGAAACAACAATCGATAAAGTGAGAAAATTTTTTCATGGCTCCTTTTCAGACAAACAATATCTAGAATACATACATAACTCAACAAAATCAAACCCCTAAATTTAAAGACCCAATCCAAAATGGGCATCTGAAATGAATATATACTTCTCAAACAAAGAAGTGCATATGACATATAAATATATGAAAAATGTCCAACAGTCACTCAAGAGATGCAAATTAAAACAACACTGAGATTTCATCTCACTCTAGGAAGAATGGCTATTATCAAGAAATCAACAAACAACAAATGCTGATGGGAGCATCGGAGGAAAGGAACCCTTCATCACTGTTGCAGTGTGTGTAGATTGGTACAGCTACTGTGGAAATAAGTTTGCATATCAGATTCTTCAAAAAACTAATTCTAAAAATTTCATTTGACCCAGCTCTTCCTCTTTTTGGTATCTTTTCAAAATAATTAAAGTATCATATCATAGCAATGTAGGCAACCCACGTTTAAAGTGACACAGTTTGTAATAGTTAATCTTTGGAAATAATCCCAAAAGATGATAATGGTATTTTCATACAAAAGAATACTACTCTGCCATAAAGGATAAACTTGAAACATTTATAGGTAAATGAATACACCTATAGTCATCCTCTTAAGTGAAGTAAATTGAATACACATAGCTAAATATTGCATTATTTTTCTGATGCATGAACATGAAAGTGTAAATTAGGATCCAAATCTATAGTAGATATTAGGAAATAGGAAGAAAATATTACAGTGATTGGAGGAAAAGGGAGAAGTGGAAGAAAAGAAGGAAGAGAAAAAAAAGAACAGAAGGGAAAAAATGGAAATGAAGCTTTGTAAATAAAGAGGGGAAAAGGAGTTTAAGGGAGGGCAGGGGATTCAGAGAGAAAAAAAAAGAAGAATCAAGATATATTACACAGGTGAATATTCCCTATGATGATTGTGCAATAAAATTAACAAAAAATGTTGGAAAAACAAAAGAAGCCAAAACATCAGAGGGAGAGTACAATAGCATGTTTGTGTTTTCTTTGTTCAATTACAGTCAAATATCTCTCTAAGCTATTAAAACAACACAATAAAGGTCATTTCTCAGGCAGTGTGACAAGAACATATTTAATCTCACCCATATAAAAGAACATTATTTTCTTCTAAGAGTCTATGCATCTTATCTGACTCTTCCACATTAATACACTCATTGTAAAAGACAAAATGAAAAATTAGGCCTTTTATACTTAAAATAAATCATAACTAGATAAAACATGCAAAGAAGCAATTTATGGGTGCTGGCAAAAGTGAGTGGGTGCACCAGGGAGAGAACAAATCAGTGTCTCCTGAGATCCAGCCATGTTGGAACCTGAGGGGCTGAGCAAGAAAGCAAGGAGCCCACCTTCCTGGTAAGCAGTGGTGGTGTGGGGAGCAGCGGGCATGCCAGAGATAGCAACTAAGGCATGTAAAGCAACTGAATGCTTGTATTGTTGAGTTAATTATGCTGACCTGGGGCCAAGCATCTCTTGGGAGGATGACCATGTGCGATACAGCAAATATGGGGAATTTCCTTCTGTGTTCTCTTTGAAGGCAAATATTGTTTTCACTGTTTTGCTTTGTTATGATTAAATGTTTTTCTCTATTAATTATTCCATTTTGATAGGTTTTATAATGTTCTGTTTTTGGTTTGATTTTGCTATACCTGATTGAATAGACAATTATGGTGAAGATAACAAGATATACTATGGTACCTATTACTGTTATAGCGGTATCCAGCTGGGAAGTTCTGTACCAATTTCACTGTGTTGTGTGGATTGGCTTTGTTCTGTCTTATTTTGCTATATTTTACTACCTTCGAAATAAAAAAAAGCAAATTTCCTTGTCCAAATGTAATAAAAATACACTTTTTAAAAAATTTATTTCAATATTTTTAAATGTCATCAAATCTTTTAATTTCAACATATGCAGCTGTTAAACAGTATAGACCATTAAAAACTCATTTGCAATAGTTCTTTAGAAAGAGACAGTATTCATATATTCTGGCAATGATTAAATTAGTTTGTTGATTCTACATTGTTCAACTTTGTTACTAGTGCCCATCAACTCTTTAAAAATTCATGTTTTATTTTTTCATTTTCACAAATAATTTGCTCAAAGGAGCAATAATTGTTATTTTCTCTGAATGATGTGTGGTTCTATTTTTTGGACTTAAGAGTCTCATCAGCCAACATCCACAGCCAATGCTAAATCCTAAGGCACAGCAAGTAGAATTAAGACAGAAAACATTTCCAGAACTCAAGATTCCTAATCCACATGCCAAAGTTCATTATGTGGAACCTTCACAACAATTCAGAGGGTATGTCTTTCATGATGTTAGCTTTTCAATAATCCAAAAATTGGAGCACTTGCATGCCTTTCCCTTCCCCAACATTGCTATTTCAATACTTCCTCTTGTTTAAAGTAGCTTACTAACATAACATGTAATATTTTCTTTCAGGAAGACTCTCCTGACTATCACCGCAGAAACCAGTTTGACTGAAAGCACTTCATGTACTCTTAAAAAACTAGCCCTGTCTCAAATCGTGACTTCACCACATGATGACAATTTGTGTCTTTTTCTTTCTTTAGGTTTGGAAATTTTATTTAAAAAAACCTGAGTATTTCTCATCTGCCAGTTTTTGATAGATAAAAGCTAATTAACATTTACCCTCTGCTTAAATTTTGCTGGGAAAAATGTATAAGATGAAAAAAAGAGGAGACGAATTGCACGAATGACTATAAATAGGTCAGTGCAAAGACAAGTGATAGAACTTCGGATTTGTAAAGGAAAATTAGAAACACAAATACTTTACGATCTTTCTCTTTTAAATCCATAGGACATCAGAGGCTGCTAAGAAGATTAGGAAAAGTAAATGCTTGTATGCTTTCAACTATACTTTCAAGAAATCTGTATTTGTCCACAAAGAAATGATACTCTCTGCTAGGTGTTCTCCTGTATACCATCAAAGGTAACAACTTTTAGGGCTTCTCAAATCACTGGTTAACAAATACTTGTTGCTTAATAAATGTCTGTGTAGGGGATACAAACATAATGTTTGCAAATCAGAAAATGGGCCACAATATTGGAACTGAGGAACTGATGACTCAGAATGTGACCCTGATGCAGTGCCCGATTGAAGGATGAGAGAAAAAGGGAATAAAAGATCAGAAGGGAATGGTGCTTGCCCCAGAAAAGCAATAAGAATGGAAGAAGCATTTCTCCTCTTCTCATTCCCCTCCTTTACTTCAGTCATGGTTCATTATATGCAGATTGAGAAATCCCAAGGGCTCTGTCTGACATTCACATCTTACTTTTGGACACCCTGCAGTCCAATAATTGCACTTTTATGGAACAAGCACAATTTTAAGATGTAGTTTGACAATACGTATATGATGCATAACATATTCACCTTACGTAACAGAATACAAAATTCTGTGCAATTATTTTGATTATTATCATTATTATTTTGGAGACAGTGTCTTGTTATGCCAAGTTAGTGTCCCTTGAAATTGAGGAATGAATTCCAAAGGACAGAGAAGTTTAATAATAAGAAAGATTTTTTGGAGAATAGGAATAAGAATAGCTCCAGACAGAAAGGAGGAATCCTGGCAGGGGTTGCCACCAAGACCACTTCTCTAAGAATGTTTATAAGGCAAAACCACAATGTGGGTGCAAAATCATGAGGTTAGTACAGTGTGCGTCAAACTGTAGTCAATCAATAAGGTTTGAAGTATAGCTTCTTATATAGTACTTATCCAATAGAGAAACATGTCACATAGTAAGGGTACATGGAAACAGCAAAGCCATTGTGGGGAAGCAATGGGTCCGGAGAATGGGTCCTGGGTGAGTGATGTCTATTTGGACTTTTACTGGCACATGATACCAATTATGGTACAATCTCAAGTTATTGCTTACCCCTTCCGAGAGGCAGTTAGTCCTGGTCATTGCATCTGTATCTTGAGGCCTGATCTTTGACAGACGCACCTTCAGTCACAATTCTGATGTCTTTATTTTTTCTGCCTACTTCCCTGACAGCGCAGTCTCTTTCTCTGACTGTATAATAATTTCTAGCTAATATACCTTCCTATAATAGTTTCAAATGCAGAACTACAGAATTGAATTGTGTTACTATGATTTTTAAGACAAAAACTACCAATGCATGCGTACTTTTTTCTAAATTAAAACCTCAGTATTCAGGTTTAATGGCAGTGTTGGCATTTCACAATAAATAAGTGGGCTTGGGGTTGCAGGTTGGGTGCTCAGTTCCTAAAAGGTTCAGGGTCACTACCCTACTCTGACTGACCACGGTAGGGCACCAGGTCCTGCCGTTTCTCTCCTGAGCTCTGCGTGGTATTCTCGGTTCTTCGTGCCTAGTTCTGCTTCTTCCCCCTTTCGTCTCAAAAGCTCCAGATCATCAAATCTGCTGTTATCTGACCACTGCGGGCTGTCTAGCAGTTGTCATAGACATTTCCCCAGCAAAGTACATGGTCTTCTCAGCCATCACAGCGTCTCTTCCCTGGACTGCAAATGTAACTGCAGACCAAACATGGAACCTAGCAAATAATAGGAGGGCGATGGGTTTATGATCTTAACAAATCAAAAATGCTGAAAAAAACACATGAAAAGTGCTAAAGTTCTTTGCTGTCCTTGATTTTACATTATCCATATTCAAGTTCCTCAGTTATAATGTGATAAAATATATTGGGTGTCCTGGAAAATATTAATAGGGTTATTGGGCTTTTTCATTTTCTAAATAATTTTCAGGGAGGTACTGCATGGTCAATTCTTCAGTTCAAAAACAAAACAAAACAAAAACAACCTCTTGATGAATTAAATAAAAATATTTAACTGCATACTTTCAATTGTTTTCATTAGGAGAAACTACTGATAACTTCTCAAATTTATTTATTTGTTTATGTATTGTCTTTTCAAGGCAGGGTTTCACCATGCGATTCAGCATGGTCTTAAACTCACTTGTAGCCTGGGCTGGTCTCAGACTTGCAGTGATTCTTCCACCTCAGTCTCCCAAATGCTGGGACCACGGGCATGAACCACCATGAACCACCATGCCTGGCTTAACTTCTAAAATTTAAAACAATGCCATCACAAATTGCCTAGGTATTTTTTAAGGGCCTTCAAACAAATCAATTAGGTGACAAGTTTTTGATTTTCATAGGTCATATGAGAAAACATAGACCATTTTATGATTACAAATTTCAATATTAAATTTAAATTCACTTTTCTGAAACATTCTTAACTGCAATCGTGACTTAATTTAGGTAAATTAATTATTGAGCATGGAAAAGAGGATGGTATCCTTCACCAAAGGAAATTGGTCTAATTCAAAATTACATCATTTGAAAAATTTTCTACTCTTGAATTTTGGTTTCAGATCATGTGTGTACATTCATCCACTGGGGATGTGCAAAGTGTGCTTCATGAACATATACCATTATTTTTAATCTGAAAAAAAGTCCACCTGGTATATAAGTGAATGATAATATATTCTGCTTTCACAAATTGTGGATTATAATAATAGATAAGGGTCATGCTATAAAATTATCTTGAAATATTATCATATAAAATATGAGAAAATTCTAAGTTTACATACTGTAAGAGGTAATGTTAATGTTATTACCTATTCACAATATGTCAAAAGCTATGAATAGGGTTGGGAATTTAGCTCAGTGGCTTAAGTGCCTTCATGGCAAGTGTGAGGTCATGAGTTCAATGCCTGGTACCAAAAAAAAGAGAAAAGGCTATGAATATGTCCATTATTTGAATATACAGTGTGAGTTTATGTTCAGTATTTATCAGAAGAGATATAGGTGGCTATTTAACTTGTCATAGATTTATTTGAATATAACTATATCTTAAAGTCACTTATAAAAATGACTATAACCATAAGACACAATATTGTGAGATATTTTATGATACACTGCAGAATTATATATTATTTTTTGTGATGGTATTTCCTTCTTTCCTTCAATAACAGTGCCTAAATCAGATCTGTTTTTAGAAAAAAGATTTTTAATAATATAAATAAAAGACTTAGTATCCTTTAAATTATAATCAGTTTAGATCACCAATTCAAAGATTACTTTCTTAATAAATATTACTCTATGATGAAATTTCTTTGTTACAGACTGAAAAATCTCAAATAAGGGTAGTCATTTTCTTTAAAAACAATATTTGTTGATCCATATAGTATGTCTTATCTTTCCTTTTCTTATCTGAAAATTACTAAGGATAAATTGCAAAATCAATAATTTACTAATGTTAAAAACACTATTAGATAACACTTTAGAAGGGTAAATTCTAAAAACAAACTTCTCCTTTAAAGGTCAAGAAATAAGCTTACACATAACACCTAAATAGTTTATGAACAAGGTTTGCCAAATGTCCAAAGAACAAATAACACATCTTTTTCAAAGTATTCCAGAGCAAATAATGAAAAAATACTCAAGTCATTTCACAGTTTTATGGAAGCGTAGTGTGCCAGAAAATCATGGCAAATTAAATATAACTACAATTCAATAACACTAATAAGCACAGGCATAAAACTTCACATCAAATTTTTCTAAAATGCAGTGAAAATATACTCAAAGCCACTAAAAGATCAGCTTGGATTTAGCCCTGCAATCAATATTTAAAATATAATTTTGTACATTAATAATTTAGAAAAAATAATACAAAAATGAAACATTCACCATATCCATAATATAAATATAATAGACAATATTCAAAATGGATCATACCTAAATTCTATTACTGAGAGGAGATAGTAAAATAATAAATTTTAAAATTAAACAAGATAAAATTTATAAAAATTTGAAAAAAGAAAATAGCTGTCATTAGGTCCAGATATTAAATAATATGTATACTTCAGTCAATATGAATTAAATACTAGTTATATTTTTGTGATTTGGGCATAGCAATAAACAGCATGATAGAGAAAAGCAGGCTAAAAACAGAACCACAATATATTAGGATTTGTTTTGTATATTTTAAACTCCATTTGATTACAAGCATCAGAAAACCCAACTAGCACAAGACTAAGCAAGTGATGGTTAGTATTTCTACACTACAAACACTGATGTAGTCACATTGTGGGAAGCAATTCTTTGTACTTATGTGCCACCCTCCTTCATGGTAGAATACACCACATGGATTCAAGATGTTTGAACCCTAAAACTCATATTCATAATCTATGAAGGAGAGCATATCAGACAGCAGGTCAAAGGAAGCATGTTAATTTGACCATGGAGAAAGCTTATGAGGAAACCACTTTTACTCACCTCTACATATCTAATTAGCAAGAATGCTTAGTTGCAAAAGATTACAAGTAAGTGAATGCATGTATGTTTCCAACAATCAAGCAAAATGCAAGAAAGAAAAAGGAAGTTGTGGTTGGCTTTTGTAGCAAACCCCAAACAAATAGGCAAAGTTCTCATTCAAATGATATCCACAACCCAAGGTGATTGTAATTTCTATCTACTGCAATAAAAATTTTAAAAGTAATAAAGAAGAAAACTTGAAATTAATAGACACTTCTCATATGAAAAAGTACAAACAGCAAGTATAGGCATGAAAAAACAATGTCAAACAACACTGATCATTTGAGAAATGCAAATTAAAACAATACTGAGATTCCATCTCACTCCAGACAGAACAGCTATCATCAAGAAATCAACCAGTAACAAATGTTGAAAAGGCTATGGGGAGAAAAACAGCCTTTTCCATTGTTAGTGAGAGTGTAAATTGGTACAACCACTATGGAAATCAGTATGAACATCAGTGTGATCCAGATGTTCCCCTTTTAGATAAATTCCTACCACATCCTACCATAGGGATACACGCATGCCCAGGTTTATAGTGGCTCAATTTATAATAACGAATCTTGGAAACACCTCATATGCCCATCAACAGATGAATGGGTAAAGAAAATGTGGTATTTGCATATAACGAACATTAGTCTACTAAAAAGATGGATAAATTTTAAGGTAAATGGGTGTATCCAATTTCCCCTACCCCACATCCCTCAGCCTTTTTGAAACAGGGTCTTGCTGTGCAGTTTAGGCTGTCCTTGAACTCACTCTGTACCTCAGGCTGGCCTGGAACTCAACATGATCCTCTTACCCCAACCTTCTGAGTACTGGGATTACACATGTGCAGAATCACACGCAGATGAAACCCTAATCTTCAGTGAAATAACTCAGATATTTCTGTTATATGAGAAACCCAAAGTGTAAGAAAGGAGAAAAATGGAAGCGAGACATCAAGAGGTAGGAAGAGCTTGTTTAAACAGGAAAAGAAATAAAGAATGAGATGGGGAAAGGCAAAATATTTTTTTAAAAAGTAAGAGAAGTGAAAAAAAAGTGGAAGAAAAGCTGTTATAAAAGGGGAAGAGAAGAAGTATTGAAAGGAAGAGATGGAGGGACTGAGGACTTAGCTCAGAAGCATAAGCACTTGTCTGGAAAGCATGAGGCCATGAGTTCATCCCTGGTACAAAAAAAAAGACTAAGGAAAGGAGGAGGGGAGGGGAATGGAAAATAAAAGACATATCATGTACAGATAAAAATGTCAGTATGTATTGTAAATATGTGTTAACAAAAAGTAAATTAGAAAAATAAATACTCAATTATAAAAAATCAGTAGAGGAATATTAGAAGCAACAAAATTGCTTTTTTACAACTGTCTATTCAAACATAAATATATAAACTTCTGGTCACTTCACTAAACATATTCTATGTGGATTTAGAAGATCACTGATGAAAAGCATAAAAATATCAAGAATATACAGACATATTTACACATTTAAACAGTTTCTACAAACAGATCTAAAAGTCAAGAAAGAAAATAGTACAGTTAATTTCTTCTTATTTCAATTTGATCTTCAAGAAGATATATTATAGGGCCGGGAATTTAGCTCAGTGGCACAGTGCCTGCCTGGCAAGAACAAGATCTTGAGTTTGATTCCCAGCACCAAAAAAAAATCAAACAAAATAAAAAATATATTATAAAGCTAAAATTCAAATAGATAAATTATTTACACATAAATATCAAATAGATCATATGCATATTATTATAAAACTCTACATATACTTGTACAAAAACAAAATGGTGAAGAAATAGATGAAGATCATGAACAATTAACTCACCACCACATGACTAGAAGATTCAAGGAAAGATGCTTGATCTCAGTAGCAACTAGTAAAATGCTAAGTTAGTAAGGAGATGCAATTTTTCTCAACTACCAGAATGAAAAAATTAAGAAGTTTCACAATGTGACATTACTGTGAAGATGAGAGAAACACTGATGAAATTTGAATAATCATTGTTCTTTTAGTGGAAATTTCTCTAACCTATTAAAATTTAAGTTCTCAAAACAAAACATTCAGTCATCACGCAAAAATCTCAACTTGAAAAATTCTGTAGCAATTTTAAAGAAATCATGTATATGTACAGAAAGTATTAATGAGGTGCATTTCATAAGTTTTTGAGGGCAAAATTGTGAATTTCCAAAATTGTAAGAAAGCAATAGATATGGCTAAAATAAATAAAATTCTATACACAAAACAAAGAAGGTGTGCATAACATCCTGTTTATTAAATGAAAATGAACAAAAAGTTATACAATCTTATTATTTTTAAAATTTATCACCATTGATCTTGTCCAACCACCCTTCTTCCAATAAATACTGTATACACATACAGAAAAATCACACTGAATCCCATCAATGTGCATTATTAATATATGTTTGTGAAAATAAGTAAATACACGAATTTCAAACACAGAACAGATTTTATATATATATATTTGAAAAGCTTTCTAAGTTGTAAATGAGCAGGATAAAAAAGTGACTCCAGGAAGAAGATTGGCTTAGGTTGCAGTAGACATCTGAGAATCAACCTAATTTTTTCAGTGGATGTATATATACATTGACAAATGATACTTATATACATATATGTATATTATCTGCTTACATAAAGAAGTATGTTCGAAAAAATGTAAAAGAAGTTGACATAAACCGAGAATAATTTTTAAGACATCATTATCTCTGACACTTTAATGGTGACAGATGGAGAGGTGAATACAGACTTACAGTTTATAGTGCCATATCTCAAGACAGCTGTCACTGCAGAACTCTGAAATTAAGACGCAATCCAGGGCTGGGGATTTATCTCAGTGGCATAAGTGCCTGCCTGGCAAGTGTGAGGTCATGAGTTCAATCCCTAGTACCAAAAAAACCCCAAAAACTCAATCCATGAGCACAAAGTCAAATATTCAACAAACACTAAGCAAGGATGGATTTGTTCTTAAAACCAGAGCACATGAAATACCAGCATGTCAAGGATAGTTTTGCTAAGATAACAAAAACAAGACTTTTGTCACATTACAAATGCTCATATGCTGTGAGAATCAAACTAATGAGTGGAAAACAACACGGCTATGGATCTGCAGTGTCACGGTTCCTATGGAAATGAGGTCACCGTGGAAAGCTGTTGTAGCATATGTTTCAGCACGCATAACCTGACATCACAGCATCAAAGGAGAGCCGCTTCGGTAGGTTTATTCTAATGTATCAAAACTGAAAAGCATTAAGCAAAAAATGTGCTGAATTCTCTCAGAATCACAGTTATTCAAAGTTGATGACACAAAGATTACATATTTGCAAATACCTACAATACAGATAAAACTAGAATTTATATTTGAGCAATGAAATGACTTGGAATGCCAAAGAAGATTATAAAATGATGGAAAATTTGAAGTGAGGTGATACTGACCTATGCTTAAAAGATATGTGCCTAAATCAAAGTTGGATAAGTCCCCAAGGCACTTTTGGAATATATTGCTCCTGTTGAGTTCACAGCATTTAACTCTTATTTAGCATTTGATTACATTTTTGTTTATTGATTAACTAGAGTCTAAAGGTTAAATCGATTTGTACCATTTGTTAGCTGGAACCTACTCAAATAAGTTCCGAGTTAGAAGAAAGAATACGCAGTGGTTAACATAGAAAAAGATGGATCAAATCTGTTGTTCACAGACTTTCTCAATTCCCCCAGCAGTTCTGTAGTGAAGATGGATTGGGGAAAGATGCTTAGTGATTTAAGAGCCACTGGTTCCTCTGCCAGAGCAGCCACTATCAAAAGTTAACTCTGCAAAGTCTCACAGTTTTCCCTTTGCCTCTGTTGGAATCATTGTATGACATCTGAATATGAGGCAAAAACACATAAGTCACGTTCTACGTATAATTCTGTCATTCCCTAAACAATGTTTTTTCCAATTTATTTGGTCATATACCTTGAGATTGCCATAGCATGAATGAGACTAAGAATGCCTTCCAAATATTACTATGTTATAGCTTTATCGTGATTCCACATTTGGTGATTATCTAACTCCTGAAATTTCTAAATTTGTGAGCAGCTCAATCACCAATAGATGCTAAAAAACTGTCAAATAACATGTTCACAATGCAGTCTACAAAGTACCAAAAATATTTTCTTTACATCTAAACATATGCTCTCTGATATGGGAGTTGAAATTTTGAATGATATAACAGCATCACTAGAACTTTTTCTAATCTGGAGGTGATATAATCGTCCCACTATAGCACATGCTGTCCCATTTTTCGGGAGACCAATATATAGTTCTGTATTGGTAGACCAGAAAGCCAAAGTAATCATCTCAATGTTTACCATATTTCTAAACTCATAATGTTGCTGTTTTTCTTTCATTTTCCCTACTGGAACTTTTCAAGTGCCTAGGTCAAGGAAATAAAATATGCTAGGATAAATATAGCCTTCTCTTTTTATAAGTTGTAAGCCAATGTTATATGGAGTATATTCTTTCTTTTTCAGTTCTTACTGTCTTCCTGACTTTTGTTTCTTCCTTAAATCTTTCCTAATAGACAACACAAATGTTATAGTGTGAACTCTATTGATACACAGGATATTTAACATCATTTTCCATACTTTTACCTAGCCAGTTTCAGACTACTTGGAATGAAAAATGGTAGTTTACACAACTTATACAGGCTAATATGATTGTCATTATCATTCTCACATGAAAGATATAATGAGGTTACGTACTTTAACCAGAAGAACAATGAATGCTTAAAGTTAAAGAAGAAAATTACTGATTGTACAATGAGACATAGCTTTAGCTGTGTGCTTAATATGCAGTGGAGCTAATAAAATGGCATCTGTTGGAAATAAAATAAACCTATTTTTCTTAAATGAGGCTTGTCAGGAATTTAATCAAAGATGTACAATATTGTTATATCATACTTCAAATAAAAGTAGTTTCAATTATTTATTAATCAAGCTCATGGACATGAAAATTATGAGGACTGAAGGAGATATACACATGAAATATGAGCATTGTCATTGCAATCTATTTCTTGAATAATTAGTAAATCAGCCCTAAGTGGAATTTCAGCAATTTCAAATGAGATTCTTATAGTTAATTTATCTTGGCTTTCTTTTATAATTAATCAAATTCTTGTTAACAGAAAAGCTTGAAAAATATTAATCCACACTGAAATAATTTAGGTTGGTTTTTCTCATTCTGTGTTTTGTATAGTACTGAAAGAAAATGTTTTACAAGTTGAAAACATGTTTATTTCACACATGAGGATGACATGAGTAATATCCAACCTCTTCCTTCATTTTATACTAAAAATAGAGCTCAGACGGAAAAAGTGACAATGCATGCATTCCCCTCTGCCACGACAGGCACTAATCAGGACACTTTGACAAACACTTCATGGTACGAGCATGCAGTCTTTCTTTCTTTCTTTTTTTTTTTAATTTAAAAGAGAATAAAACAAAAGGGGGCAGTACAGAGCAGATCAGAAGAGGACAACATAGGCAACACAGTACTTTACCTTAAGTCAACTGGACATCAACAGTATCTAACACCATATCTCTTACTCTGCTATAGTTGAGCATAGTTTCAATTACAATAATATCAAACATAACACAATAGTATA
>PVJX010029886.1:0-22047 GCA_004027295.1 Dolichotis patagonum | reverse complement strand
TTCTGTCTGTGTCTTCTTGAGAGGTGCCCAGTCCTTCTTTTATTAATCTACTTATCTCTTGTTTAATTTGAATTAATATTTCAGTTTTGGTCCCGCTTACGAGGTCCTGAAGATATCTCTTTATGTCCACTAACACTGTGTTTGATGTTGCATTTTTGCTGCCCTCAGTCTCTTTTGTATTTGCCTCTCCTGGATCGATGTTCTCAGGGTTGGGGGCTGGGAGTATTTTCTTATTTCTCCCTTTAGTCATGTTTTTGGTTCCTTCCATACAAGTGTACAGTGTTAATTCCCAGACCCTTTTCTTGTTGTTTAAGGCTCCTCTAGAGGGCGCAGGCTAGGAGCTTTAGCCCTCTTCAATAGGTTATCAGAGATTAGAGTTCACCCACGGGCAGTATATGCTACCTCTTCCCTTCTGGGCCAGTCAATCTTTGCAGGCCTTCACTGCATCAGTGTGCACTGATCTCAGGGAAGTAACTGGGTCCCCACCAGGGGCGTGGCCTAGTTCAAGCAGATTCCACCAATTCGCTCAGTGAGGGGAGTAACCAGCTGAAGCCACTTCCTTATGGAGTTAGGGCTATCCTGCCCAAATCCAACATGTCGTCCAGTTGGTTTCCCCTTTCCCATGGTAGGGTCTTATTCCCATCACTCACCGTGTACCTGAGAACTGCTGGACTGCCCGAGCTCTGATTTCAGCGCAGCTGCAGTGGGAATTCACGGTGCCTCTGGGTGGGTCGTGTGCAGAGCCGGTCCCTGCGAGCTGCACGCAGGGCTGTTCAGCTCCGCACTCCGGAGGCTCAAGCCAGTCACTTCAGCGTGGATTGCTTGTTCAGGTTGGGCGGGGTTCAGGCGGCTCGAGGAGGGTGCTGTGCTCGCTGATCTTATCTTCACTAATAGTATCCCCAGGACCTCATATTCAAGTGGGTTTTCCCACTTTAGTTACTTTCTGGGTTGTGATAGTCTATCTCTCTCTGTTTGGGTCTCTCCAGGGTATTTTATTCTGGCATTTGAGCTGTCTTTCTCAGAGAGGGTCTCTCTCCTGCTACCTACCAGTCCGCCATCTTCAAGTTCCCATTTATTTTATTCTTTTCAAAATAAATTTTTTTTAAAAGGCCAGGTAGAGCATAGATCTACTAATATGTCACAAGAGGCCTTCAAGATTGAACTATCCATGAATGTGCTCTCTGTTTGGCAAACGCCATGAAGAGGCTTGCTGGGAGCACTTTCATAGGTGCTGACTAAAAGAGACAAGCAAACCCTGGGGGAGAAGCAGAAATTTTGCCAGACAGCTGGTCTCAGCTGAAGTCGACAAAGTATATTGCTCCAAACAGGAAGGAAATTAGAGACATGAGACATGGGGGTCCACATATTTTATTTCCCAAACATCTATCCTTTCTCTCAGCCAAGGATTTGTTAAGAGACTGTTCACATAGCTACTATTTTTGAAAGGTCAAGTTTAGACTCCAACACATAACTTCCTGTTGAATAAGAACTATACCCAGGATAACCTGGATTTTCTACAATTTTGGCCTCAGTCACCTTGGGAGAAGGGACTCCAACATGGATTTAAAAGGCAGACAAGATCAGTATGGTGTCTGTTTATGGGGTGACTTCCACATCACGGATGTATTCTGTACACAATTTTCTCCTCAAAGAAACATGTGTTATGACTTATGTTTAGATGTGCCCCCAAAGACTTATGCAGTCGCAGGTGGGGCTTTTTTAGAGGTGGCTGTATCTAGAATGTGTGATGATGGAATTGATTCATGGTGAAATGCTAGCATCAAAGGCACTAGGATTAAGGGTGTGAGTACTACCTATCCTTCATAGCCTGAATAAGACAAAAGGAGCAGAAAGATGCTGTTAAGGTCCCTTAGTTGCTTGCTTTTGTTGTCTTCTGCCACCATGAACTAGTTCTGCTCTGTGATGCCCTCTGACATGCTGCTCTGCCTTGGAGACAAATGATTATGAACTGAAATAGTCTACAAACTGTGAGCTAAATAAATCTTTCCTCCTTTAAGTTTTGGTGTCAGATATTTTGTCTCAGCAAGAAGAAACTTAACTAAGACAATGTGAAAAAAGAGCAAAAGATAACCTTGGCTAAAATGCCAAGGAACAAATTTCGGCAAATGATAGCAACCACACTAAACAATCTCTTTGTAGCAACAAATACAACAGCAAAACTAGAAACGCAGCAACTTTGCCTGTTCTGTTGCCCTAAGAAAGCTACAGAAAGGGAAATTTTTAAAAAAATCTATTCAAAGTTTGTCCACCTGGGCACTGTAGTACTCATCTATAACCTCAACTACTTGGGAGGCTGAGGGAAAAGGATCCGGGAAACTTTTTTTTTTATTTTATTTTAAAGGGGGTAAAATTAAACACAACAAAACAGAACAGAACGGGACATAAGAAAGCATAAATTTCAAAGCTAGTAGACAACCAGAGTTCTTCACTATCTGTCATATTGTCTCTTGTTTTCTTCCAAATGGTTGTCCATATCTTTGCATATGGTGAGATCATACTAAAAAACATAGCCAATCTGTTCATTTAACTGGATCCCACTTGCTGAGGCAGTGGGGGGAGACATGGGACAGGGGACAGGACAACATGAGATGTCTGATTCTCAGCCCGCATGCTGGCAGGATCACAGCTGCCCCCCAGAGAGGGGAGGAGCTCCTTGTTCTCCCAGCGCCCCGAGTCAACCACATGGTGCAGGTCCCGAGCGCCAGGGTCTCTCTCCTTCGGGCCGCCAGAAGTCTGCCACACTCACAGCTGCCCCCCAAAGAGGGAAGGAGCTCAACCTGGGAAACTTAATGAGACTCTATCTCAAAAAATAAAAAGGGCTGGAGAAACACCTTGAACCGAACATCCTGTCGGTTCACAAAGATCTACTACAACGACAACAGGAAAACAAAAAGATATCAACCGCACCCTACAAAACAGTATGGAAAACAAAATGTGCAAGCTATCAGTGTAAGCAATTCTTGCATATGGAATATACACATGTTGTCACATGTGAAGCCTGCTCTGGGTATGACAGTTGAAGCAAAGCTTATTTCTGTGGTAGACTTTTGTTTGTGTTTACATAGGTTTTTATTTTTGATGTTATCTTTTATGTTTGGTAAGCAAGTAAACAGTGGATGTGAAAATGTTGATGTCTATTCTAAGCACTCATTACATATGTGATATTTTATTTTATTGGTATTTTATTTCCCTGCTAAGTGCATGTTGTACAATATAGTAGGAAATGCCTAACAGGAAGAGACGTGACAACGCTGCCACACAGGAAAGGAAAGCTAAGCACACGTACTGTCAGTGTAAGCAAGATGTGTGTATAGATCATCCAATTGTCACATGTGAAGACTGTCTTGGATATGACAGTTGAAGCAGAGCTTATTGTAGTTTATATTATTTATTTCTGATGTTATCTTTTAGTTTTATAAGCAAATATACAGCTGATGTGAAAATGGTGATGCTTATTCTAAATTCACAACAAATATTAAGAATTTAGAATTTACTTCATTTTATTGACATTTTATGTTTCTGTTAATATGAGAACCTCCTGACAAAACAATAAGACCACTGAGATGTCAAGTATATCCTACAAAAAGGCCAGGAAAGCAAAGGACATGTGCTGTCAGTGTAAGCGTTATGTGCATATGAAATGGGCTGTGGTCACATGTGCAGACTGCCTCAGGTGTGATAACTGAAGCAAAGATTTTTTTTCATAAAGTGCTATTGGTATTCTCATTTTAGTTCATGTAAGAATTTATTTGTGTTGTTTTTTAGATGTAGTACTACAAAAAATATTCAAAGTTGAAAATTTTGATTTTTTTATAAACAATATTAAAAATATAGTACTTTATTTTGTGATTTTTTTCCTGTCAAGTACTCATTAATATAATAAAACCCATAAAATTAAAAATAATGATTCATCAATATCAATATTCTAAAGAATAAATGTGGATCTCACAGACCCATGTTGCTGTGTCTTGATGACAAAATTAGTGTTATGCTTTATTAGTGAAACCCATATCTCACAGTATTAATTGGAGGATTAAATGAGGCAAAACATAGAAATTATTTAGCACAGATAGTTAAAAAAAAGTGAGTAATTAAAAAAACCTTCAGAGTAGATCATTTACACAAAGGCTATAATTTCCTGTCTAATTGTAAGACCCACAGCTCTATGTTTTGAGCCTTCGGTCAGTAGAAATTATGGAATTTAATAAAAAGAACATGAAGCTTCAGTTGTTAGCAGATGGTGACAATATCAACATCACTGAAGAAAAATTGACAATATAATAGGATTAAACTGGGCATGGTGGCACACAGCTATAATCCCAGCACTAGGAAGGTAGGAGGAACCTCTGGAGTTCAAGGCCAGCCTAAAGTACACAGTGAGTTAAAGACTAGACTGAACTATATAGTGAGACCTTGTTCTGAAAAGAAAGAGGAGGAGTAGCAGCAGAAGAGGAAGAGGAGGAGGAAAGAAAGAAAAGAAAAACAGAAACAATAGGGGGATTAGTCATTCAATAACAAAACACAAAAAGGATGATGGATAAAGGCAAATACGGTGAGTCACTGCAAAGTGTGTTTCTTAAAGAAGGTGGACTCTCATCCAGTATCCTAGTTGCCTTTCAGATTGAAATAACATCTGTAATACACAGACTGATGTCAGTAAGTATTACAGTCATCTAACTTCTGCTTATACCAATGCCCAGGATTCCTAAGTGAGTTTGTCTACAGGAGAAAAACAGAAGATACCATATGGACACTGTTTGCCTGGGGCTACCATAGTGAAACACCACAGACATGGTAGCTTAAACAACAGTTATTTTCTTACAGTTCTGAGGCTGGAAGTCCAACACCAGGGTCCAGCACAGTCAGGTTCTGGTGAGGCTGTCTTCGTAGCTTGCAGGTAGCCACCTTCTTGCAACATCTCAGAGGAGAGAGCCAGGTCTGCTGTGTCTTCTTAGAAGGCCACTAATCCAATCAGAGTGCTCTGTCCTGTTGATGTATCTAAACCTAATAACCTCCCAAAACAACTAGCTTGGGAGTTGGGACTTCAACATACAGGTTTTGGGGGACAAGAACATGTAATCTAAAACAGTGACTCAGACAAAGTCTTATGATAGACACTTTGCCACTAACAAATTGGCATCCTGTTCTTACATATCAATTCTGCAAGTTTAGTCCAAGTTTCCTGACTTTATGGCACTGAATCAAGCCACAGTCTGTAAGGCCAAAAGCCAGACTGCAGAACCATCAAGAGGCCAGGAAGACAAACTTCTTGAAGGTGAACTCTCAGAGTCAGTGTTCCACAGACAGTGGCATGCCATTTTAACAGGCTTCAACTAGTCTTCAGAGGTCTAATCAAGGCAAACATTAGACAAGAAAAGATAAAGCCACAAAGGACCATGCATTATATGATTCCATCTGTATGAAATGTACAAAATAGTCTAAATTATCAGGACAGAAAGTGGATCAGTAGTTGCCTCAGGGAGCAGAAGCGGGGGTGGGATGGGGGTGGATTGAGGCACTGGACTCTGGCAATAAAAGACTTAGAACATTTCTAAGATTGATTATGGTGATGGATGGGCAATTCTGAATATACTAAAAGCCTCTGAATTGTATATTCTAAGTAGGTAAACAGTATGCTATGTGAATCTTATTTTCATATATGTGTATATAGATAGTTTTTGTTTTTGCTTCCCCTAAAGGAGGTAAGAGTCTCATTATGCTGCCCAGGCTGGCCTCAAACTATCCTCCTGTCCCACCCTCCTGAGTAGCTAGGACTGTAGGCATATGGCACTGTACCCATATATAAGTAGTGGGGTTTTTTGTTTTGTTTTTTGGTTTTTTGTTGTTTTTTTGGTACGGGGGATCGAACTCACAACCTTGTGCTTGCCAGGCAGGCATTTATGCCACTGAGCTAAATCCTCAGCCCCTATAAATAGTATTTTAATAAAATTATTTAGAGAAAAAATCTGTATTTTTCCTAGAAAATCTACCAATAAAAATAGCCCGATGTCAGGTACCTAGTATAGATCACACACAGTGAAATGTTAACTTTGCTACATTCTCCTAACATTTTTCAGAGGTAGGTAGAAACTATTAAGAAAAACATTCAAGTAGTCTTTTTTTCAAGTAGTCCTTTTAGCGCTTCATATTTTGCTCTGTAGCTGCATGAATGGCTGAATCATGATACAATCAAACACTGGTAAGATCTCGGTAATACCACGTTGAAGGGTATGACACTTAGAGAAGCATGGAGTGGGAAAAAGTTATCAGAATTCTATCTTGTGCAAGTTTACAGACCCCTAAAAAAGCCTCTATGCACAGTAGAGTTCCTCCCTAAGAGAAGTGGTCGGTATGTGAGAATATCCAATGGTGCTGATGGTTGAAATCCAACTGTACAGTATAGGATAATCACATGAAGGCAGGCTGACAGTGACAACCATCCTCACCGTTTAAGTATTCATCAGTCATCAATGGCAAATACTATTCAAATTCAAATTGAATTTAAAAAGCCCAACAGCAAATACAAAGAACAAGATCTGGAGATTCAAGTGAGAATAAAATATACCATAAAAACTCTGATTCTAAATCTTCAAACACAACTGTGGAGTAAACAAGGCCAAAGGTTTCTGAGTTTGTTTGAATTCAAAAGAGAGCTGCCACAGTTCCTCACCAACAAAGGTGGCCTTAAAAGAGGGACATCGCAGTCCTCTGTCTCCCAGATACCTGACCACTTCCAGGAAGACTTCTGAACTAAGCCTATTAACCTCCGTGCACTGTAGCATTTTCCACCAGGCGGCAGAGAGCAGCGAGAGGAGAGACGATGAGCGCTATGACTTCCAGGTTTGACTTTCCAAAAGGGTGACTGCTGTCAGGGTGAAATAGGGGCCCCTGCTCACAGTGCCGAGGCCCAGTGCTCCTGGAGATGGAACACTATTCACCTGGCAAATATCATATCCTGGCATCAGGTGTCAGAGGACAGGCCACAAAAGTGCCACAGAGATGGACATGGGTTGCTTCCTATTCCTTGAAGGCAAAGCTAGAGCGCTTAACTTCAGCCCATCAGCATGAAAACTGGGCTATTGCAAAGCACGTGGAAGATGTCCAGGCTGCAGCCAAGACTAACGATCCTCATTTTCAAGGCCTCTGAGACATTGGCTGGTTTCAGTGCTTGTCACAGCAACCATTTGCCAAAGGACTCAGGCCATAAAAGCCAGCTCGTGGTAATATCTGAGACAGCCTAGGCTGTTCATCCATGTCTGGCCACCAGCCAGCCCTTTCCCACCTTGCAAAGTTAGAATCATAACCTGAGGTTTTATTTTAAGTTAGACCTTGGTATGGGTCTTAATTCTTCTGAACCCACAACCATTTTTCCTCTTCCTCCAAGTAATTTTGCAGTCCATGAGTTGCTAGGAAAGGACATTTCAGGGGAAGGGTAAGGATGGATGGATGATGAACTAATAAAATCAGATACATGAATGAATATTTGGAGAGGTAGTGTTGCATAGTAATTACATCCAACTTTCAGGCCAAGGAAGAAGTAGGCTTTAACTCTAGTTCTATCCATTTTTAGCCATAAGCCTTTAGGAATAATAGTTACCTTCTCTAGTGGTTGTTAAAATAATACATTTGGCTTCACCAGAGCATAATGTCTTGTATGAATCTGGTGCTTAGTCAATGTCTACTACTATCATCTTAATAAAACCTATCAAAATTTTACATTTAAAAAGACCCTTTATATAAGATGAAAGAATCCCATAGTTCAATGTTTTACTCTGCAGTTCTTTTATGAGTACCTATGAAATGTAAGGTTTATTCCAGGGAGTGGGGGTAAGAGAAATACAGTAGTTAAGGAATACTCTTGCTCATATGAGCTTAAAATCTTCTGATGGAGCTAGACAAGCAAATTTACTAATACACACACACACACACACACATTAAAATTTTACCTCTGGTTATTACTAGGATAACTTACAAGTGAGTTTTACTGTATTCTTTCTACTTCCATGAATTATCTCTTTTTGCAATAATCAGGTATTCCTTTGTCTTGTCTCACACAACTCATGTTTTTGTTTTACTTTTTGGGGGGCAGGGCCTCACTATGTAGTGCAGTCTGGCCTCAAACTCATAGTGATCTTCTTGCCTCAGCTACTGGAGTGCTGGGATTACAGACATGTGCCACCATGAGCTCTACAAATCTCACTTCTTTGGAGGGGAATCAAATAAAGAAATCAAGGACCGCTATTTTGGCACCTCATTACACTACTTCGCCCATGCCTCTAGGTCAAAAGCAACTTTCTAAATGTGCTAAAAATGTCTTTTCAACATTTTAAGTCTGTTCTTTGCAAAAGAACAAGTGCTCTTGAAAAGCAAAATAAAATAATGAGGCAGATAGTTTCAAACTAGTCTAGTACATCTAATAAAAATATTTTTAAAACTTCAGAGACAGGAAATCAGGCATCTGACATCTTTAAGCATATACTGAAGTTTTACTGAATACGAGACTTCATCTTCATTGTAATGCCATTTGGTAGCTGTCATAACCCTCCTGGTTTTTCAGATGAGAAAGCTGCAGCTTAGAAAAACAAATAGGTCATTTCAGGTCACAAAGAAGGGACTGTATCTCTGTTGAAAAAGTATTCTCTGGAATGGTATCCATTTCTGAGACTTTCATAACACAAAACCATTCACTGGATGGTTTAAACAACAGAAATTTATTGATTTTCAAGTTCCAGAAGCTGTAAGTTGGGAATCAATGTGTCATCCCTTGCTGGAGACCTAGCCTTCTTTCTTCTTCTGGTATTTTCTGCAATCTTTAACATGTTTTGACTCACTTGGAATTATTCCAACCTCTACCTGCATTGTCACATGACTGTCTCTTCTCAGTCTGTCATCTCTTCTTATGGGGATACTAATCATATTGAATGCTATCATAATGGAGCATCACCCCATATTAACTTGATTACATCTGGAAAGACCCTATTTCCAAAAAAGAGATCACATCTTGTGGTGCTGGGAGTGATGACTTCAATGTGTGTTTGGAGGACACAACTCAATCTTAACAAGGACTGAGTCAACCCTCCTTCCTTTAATACACCCTGCCCACAGCAACGTGTTAATATCATGTCTGTATTCTGGTGGGTTTCATTCGTCCCTTGGCACATGAAAGACTTTTGACAATAGAAGACCATTCCCTTCTGCTTTCAGGCAGGACAAAATCCAAACTATTTAAGGCAGGTGAGCTCTGTCCTCCTATAAAGGTACCACTTTCTGCCTCAGATTCCATCAGTCATTAAAGGTATCTCTGAAGCTATTTCCTCTTCTAGTTCAGATTCTGCTCTTGCCTCACAACATGTTCAAGAGCTGTGCACCATTAAGAGCACTGAACAAATGCAGAATAAATCAGATTTGATTCCCCAGAACCTCTGTGTTAGGATGAAATCAAACATTCCATGACAAGAGGAGAGGGAGGCGTGATACTATTTTAGTAAGTTCTTGGTGGAACTCATTGGCTTTCTAATCCATTTAGACCAGACACCAGAAGCAAATTACCAACCCATTATCTCTTGACTGAATCAGTTACTTTCCTTCTTTAATTTTTAAGAGTTGTTTCCAAAAGCATCGAGGGTGCTGCCAAAGTCAGTAATCAAAAGGCTATCATCAAGCCATCCTGTCAGCTTGGAGGTTTTAGGCCAAGGCATTTGGCTCAGAACATTAAAAAAGAAAGCAGAGCAGACTCCCTGGTGCGAACCAGTGTGCCCTATTTATTTCACACGAGGAGACACGCGAAATATGTATGCATCTCTAAGAATATCCATTCCAGAGTGCTCCAATTCATTTTCCAAAACGTAGTACTGAGCAAATAAATGCCATCTGCAGGTACATTTGGAAGAGCAGAACCACCTCTCAGGCTTCACTGCCTACTCCATTGCAGAATGGGAAACCCGTAAAGGTGAGCAGTGCCTCCCATCTGCCTCCACCCCTCTGTCTCAATGAGCTAACACATGGCCCAAAGAGACAGCTGGGCCTGGAGCTCCTTGTCCCCCACCCCATGCTGCAATCATATGCAAAATGTCAGAGGCTCCCAAAGAGCATCAGGCGGTAGCTTCTTTGGCTAGCATCCCAATGGCCCTGGCAGCTGACAGAGCAGGAGGCTGTCTTTCCTGTGGCCTTACATGGTACATGGGCTGAGAATGACTAAGAAGACAGGCCTGATATTCCTTGTGTCATTCAGGCTTGCCAAGATCCTCATGCACTAATTTCTCCCCACATTCTGCACCTCTAGCGTCACTCTGCTTCCCTCAGTGCTTTTCTCTTACTTATAAATTCTCTGTGCTTTTTGTTTTCTTTTTCCAGGGCTGAAGATGGCAGCCAGGGCCTCACACACAGTAGGCAAGTGCTCTATCACTAAGCTATCATCCATTTCTCCTGCATTTTGATTTATTAACAACTGGGTTTTTTTAAAAAAAGGTTAAAAGTGGTCAATTTATCTAAAGATGCATTCATTCTCTAATAAAGTGGGCTTCTGACTGCATGTGACTATTTAAATTCCTTAAAATTAAAGTTCACTCAGTTCCATAAGGGCTATAGCCATATGTGACATGCTCAGTGGTCGCATGGCCCTCATGGTTGTCATACAGCTCAAAATAGATACAAAGTATGTTATGTTGGCCCAGAGTCTACTGGATGGTTCTGGTCTAGAGATGAATGTCACTACTTCATCCGTCCCAAGCCCTTCTCTTAGAGGGGAGGCCATCCTGCTGCCAGTCTCCTTTGTGTCCTTGCAGAGATCTTTTCTATGTATAAGCCAATGTGTGAATGTGAGCCTCTTTTACTAAAACAAATGAGAAAGGGCCACACACATTATTTTGCACTATGCTTTCTTCGTGTAATGAACCTTAGAGTTCATAATGTAGCTGTATACATAGAGCTTCATTCACTGGATGCATAGCAATCCACTGGCACCAGGCCAGTGTCACCACCCCCACCCCCATGCCCAGGCTCCTCTGTTCACCCCTGCGTGGCCCTGAACTTCCCTTCTTAAGCATTGCTGTCCCACTCCCACACTCCATATCCTCAAACTCCTGATTCTTCCCTTCATTTTCTTGCCTTACTAAGAGCATGGCAGGCTCCTGAGGAAGCCGCTTTTCCTACCTCTGAAGCTGAGGTAGTTTCTTTTGTTCACTTCACATTCTTGAAGCCTTTTTTTCTAGGGGCCACTTTCAATCACATTTCTAACTTCTTTCCTCAACACTGCCAGCTACCATCAGACTCAGCTCCTCCCCTCTCCTTCATTTACTGATGATGACAGCACCTGCTTCTCTGCCCTCATTCCCTCCCCAAGTTCTACAAACATTCCTATAACTTCAGTTCCATGGAGCAGCCAGACAACACTTGACTTCATGCAAATCTCAATCTCTGGTTTTATTGCTCCCTACCTCAGCCACCCATTCCCGCCCTAAATCTATATCAGTAAATAAAATACTTATGAAATTTTATTTTTTATATCTCACTTGCAATTAGTATCTCATGCCAACAACTATTAAGCTAATCAAGACTTCTAATCTATGTGGCTGTTCATTAACCTTGCCATTGTCATTCCATGCATTCTGGGCCAGTTTGGCTACTCTGATATATTTGCAGACTCCCTTCCTTGCAAATATACTTGACTCCCTCACCTCCCTCTCATGTTTATCTGTTGAAAGTCCTGATTTTGCATAAACCTGATGATCCATCTTCTCCACATCTGTTATTCACAGAAAAGTGACTGATCAAATTTGAAGCTTAAAAAAAACTATTTGGTGGCATAATGAAATGAAGCCACTGGTATGGAGGCACTATGGAGGTTTCTCAAAATCTTTAAGAAAGGAATGTCATATGATCCACCAATCCCACTCCTAAGAATATACTCTAAAGAATTGGAAGCAAGTTCTCAAGTATTTGCACATTCCTTCATGGGAAGATTTTTCCCAATGGCCAAGAAGGGGAAGCAATCTCTTTCTATGAATGGATTCACAAAAATGCAGCACATATATACAACAGAATATTATTCAGCCTTTACAGAGAAGGAAATTCTATTACACAGTACAACCTGGATAAGCCTGGATAACATACTTCTGTATAACAGAAGTATGTTAAGTGAAATAAGCCAGTCACAAAAAGACAAATATTGTATAAATTCTATTTATGAGGTCTCTAAAATAATCAACTTCATAGAAACAGAAAGTAAAATGGTGTTACTAGGGGCTGAGAGGGAAGAGAAACAGAATTGTTGAATAGGTTTACAGTTTCAGTTTTCCAAGATTAAGAACTTCTGGATATCTGACAATATGAATATACTCTACATTATTGAACTATATACTGAAAAATAGTCATGATGTTAAATTTTATGCTATTTTTTGTTTCAGTTTTTTTGTTTGTCTTTTACAAAACAGAAAATGCAAAAACAAAAACTATTGAGATATATTCTGTGGTGTACAGAGGCAAGACGTGTTTTCTACATATCCAACACCCTACTCTATCCATAGCGAGATACACAGTCACTAACTAGGTGGCAGGGCCAACGAAGGGTTTTTATTCTCTTTGCACTGGGAATTTCAAACTCAAGATTCATCCTGAGCTTCTGGATCCTGTTCATAAGAATAAGGGAACTTGGAGCCAGCTGGATATTTTCCAATAGTAATATTGTTCTTAACAATTAACTAAAAACCAATGATTTTTCTACCAATGCTCCTCACAACTCATTTATGCTCATTAGTATTCAAACATTAGCTTCTCAGCTGGCAGTCACGTCATGAATTTTTAACCAGAGATTAAAACTTTAAAGCCAACAATAGAGAAGATTATACTGTTTTAATCCCTAGATTAGGAATCTCTAAGTGAATTCATTGGCATCATCACATAAACAACAAAAGAGTAATGATCATAGTATCACCTCTACAAAGTTGTGTCTTTGGAAGATATACATGGTTTTTTAAAAGGTGCCTGTTTGGGGATCATTAAAACAGTGAAACCATAGGTATTACTTGCCAGGAATCTTCATCTGAGAAAACCTCAGTGCACTTGGTGAAAGTTCACAGCAATCTGAATAGCACAGGAAAGTCACATATGTGGCTTTGTGACTAATATATATGAAAATCACTTCAGCAGAAAGGAAATTAGATAAGAAATCAAATTAGAAAAGAGGAATTGGAAACTGAAATTAATTCCTTCTAAAATTGTCAAGCAGATGCTGTGTTATTAACTCTAAAATAAGAAAAAAGATGGGATAGAACTATTGCCTTATAATTTTTTGCATTTTATTTCTCCTATATGTAGAATAAATTCTATTTTCTCCTACATATAAAAATATATAAGCATATAGAAATACAGTGCAAAGCACATACATCATTTTCTATTTCTGGAAGCCATATTTAAAAAGTAAACTGAAGCAAGAAAAAAAATAGTTTAGCCCAAAATATACAAAATATTCTGTTATCAACATGTAATAAATATTTTTAAAATTAGTAAAATTTTTACGTTTTCTTAGTCTTTGGAATCTGATGTATATCTTCTGCCTACAGCACAGTTCATTTCAGACATGCCATATATCAAACCCTAAAATACTTGCTAGAGGCAAGTATTTTGGATATTGTAACTCTATTCAAATATAATGTGTTCTAACAAAACAGTATCTAGTTGTTAAAATCTGAGCATATCTCTACATGGTACTCTAGACTGGTTTTATTAAATTCTTCAAATAGCTACATAATAGACTTGGTATATGCATTCTTTGTTCCTTCAGCTAAAACAGTATTAACATCAGTTTGAACACCATCATCATTTGATCATTTGAAATTTTCCAAAAATTGATTTGCTATGATTGTTTTAAGTTTTCCAACCATGAATTAACTCACTTTAAAAATAACTTTGTCCAAAGAATATCATCTATGATATCACAAGTTTGATAAGTATATATTTATTAAAAGAGCTACCCATCCAAAATAAAATAACTATTTAACAAGTAAAAGTTTTTGCGTGCTATCTAAAGCCAATAATGAAGTGAATCAAAATGTGCTGGCAATAGTAAATCCATTATGATATCATCTTTTAGAAGTTTCCATTGTGCACATTCAACTGCAAACATATTACACGTCGAATCTCCTGGCACCAGCAAGGCATCTCCACCCTTGAATGTCTGAGTATGACTTAAAACGCATATAGTGCATTTTCTGTGGGGACTACCACACACTCAGGGAGCATTTGGGGGAAGTTACTCATTTGTGTTCAGTCCAAAATCTGCAAAGGAAAGATAAAACTCTTGCCTGATGCTTTATGCCTCCGTCTGTCTGTCTCTGTCACACACACACACACACACACACACACACACACACACACACACATACAAATATTATATAATGAAAATACACATGAATATTTTTTAAATATTACAGTAGAACATACACTGTCATTAATTTCCCTGAAAACATGCCCTCTAACTTCAAATACACTTGTTCTGGACACATTATTCTTGACAATTTCTGAAGCAGTTTTGAAATGCTTCTTTTGTGAATGTCTTTACAAGGTGCAATCAAAAAGAGGGTGAATGCCACAGTTGCATGCCATCTAACAGAAAGGCAAGCCCTAGAAAAATTATGAAATGTTCTCATCTACCTTATTCACCAGAGCGTGGACTATGTGACTTCTAGCTTTTCCCCAAAGTCAAAATGACCAAGAAAGGTAAACATTTTCAATCAAACCAGGATATCAAGGCAGCCATGACAGCAAAACTTTAAACATTCACCATATATTTTTATCACCTTCCTCATATATACTCACATAATGTATATGTATATATATGCGCGTGCATGGTATGTGTATTCCCCACAATAACGCCATGAAAGAGAAATTGTTTTCTTGCATTTCTACATGAGGAAATACATCACAAAGCAGTATCACAGCTACCAGACTGTCATCTTCAAAGAAATCTTACTCTGGGAGTGCGGTGTAGCTCAATGATAGAGCACTTGCCTAACAAACATGAGACCCTGGGTTCTAATCCTTTCCTCTAAGCAAAATAAAAATAAAAAAAGAAACTTGACTCTAGAGGTGTGTTCTTATTATCTGAACCCCAGGGGTTTTACATGCTGTAAGGCAGTGGTAGGGAACCTGTGGCACATGTGCTGTAGCAAACTATTTCCGTCACTGAAAGCTCTAAAAGGTTTTTCTTTCACTGCTATAAGGTAAGGGAAGATTTTTTAAAATGTATGTTTTAAAGTCACAAAAACAAATCCTTCACATTTAAAACTTTTAACCAAAGGATAAAGCATAATACTGTAATATAAAAAGTGGTGGAAAGCAAGTAGAATAATTTAGAAAAATGCGTTTTCAATGTCTTCTATAACTCACAGTGATATCTTACTTAGAAGAAAAAAGCACGTTTTTAAAAATTAATATTACAGTCATAAGACAATAGATGGAAAAACAGATAGAAAGTAAATTATTATGTCCAAACACAAGAGTAGAGCACAAAGAGGATTATAAAGGAGCACCCCTCTCTTTGATCATCCCAGGAATGGCCTATTACCATGCCTGACACTATACTAGCTGCCTGGAAAGAAAATCTGTGATCTTCATCTCATCACGGAGACCCTCATCTTGTCACTGGGTCAGAAGGAACAGGGTCACTTGTGCTGATGCCCTAATGGTCCAGCTCTCATATGTAAGGATTCTCAAGTCTGGAGGGAAAACTAAGTATCTACTTACATGTACTCTCTATGGGCAGAGTGTACAGCAGCTGCATTGCTGTAACGCCACAGGACAATCGCTGATGACAAGACGTCCAAGATGGCATCGAACTAGAAGAAGGAGACACAGCATTAGTAGTTTTCCACAGTTAATACAGCATGGCTATGAAGACAAAGGACAATTGTGCTGTATTTAAGAGTTTCTGAATGAATATCCCAGTGACAAGGGGTTTTGAATGTCTCAACACAACTGCTCATCATCCTCATAGAGGACACTGGGGCATGGAGTTCAGAGTACCAGAGACCCAGCGTGGTAGCAGCACCACAACCCCTCAGTTGTATGGTTAACTCTGCTCCCAGTGTTCTGGAGACACAGGGAAGGGAATGGAGAGCACACTTTTCTGATATATGTGGATTGGTTTCCCTGTGACAGGCAAGATAATCTCAACATTTTCTTGCACATCTGAAGGATGAATGTTCTGTTTACAGTCCTCAAAAGAACTGCTCCATCTAGATTCAGGGGTAAAGCACAGGGCCACCCAGGGTTCCAGAAAGTTCACCAACACTTTGATATTGTGTACAAAAGTCAAGGCTTTTGTTTGAAAGAGAGAAAAAAGGAAAGAGGGAAACAGAAGTGCAAATAAAAGGTAGGACAAGGGACAGGCAGGGCTTTCTACAGAGCAGGGAGAAAATGTGTTTCCGGGTGTGTGTATGTGTGGCACTTCTGAGTGTGTACATCTGTGGTTTGGTGCATTTCTCTGGACAGTCTGCATCTTTCATAAGATTCTGAAAAGACTCTACAACAACCCTACAAACATTAAGTTCTTACAACAGAGGGCATCAGCAGGTTTGGGGAGAGGCACACATAAATCTTCAGGTACAGAAACCCTACCTCTACCCAGGAGAAATGTTGAAGCTCTCTTTATCAGTCATCACACCACATCACACTCTCATCTAGAAAAATCACAGGCACTCACACTGTCTTGAAGGAGTGTGGGGTCATATCACCCAGTTCTTCAACATACCTACCCATAGGAAAGACCAGATTTCCCTGAACAACTTTCATCTGTAAGCAAGTTGGCAGCCCAGGTGCCCCTTGCTGGGCCACAGACTGACTCCTTCCAACACCTGTCTATAGCAGTAAATGTATCATTCAGTACATACCAGCCTTATCCATCCCTGAAAGGGAAAAAAGGTCTACAACTCCTGAAACATTCTCTTAACTTCCACTTTTTGTTGAAAGCATGATTTTCCCATCTGTCATTGAGAAACACACAGTCACACTGCAGTTTAATTCTGTTACATTGTAGTTTTCACAGAACTTAATTCCATAAAAGGTATGGTTCCTATGCTAAGTTCTCACATGCTAACCACCCTCTTATTTGAGGGCTCCAGGAAAGATTCATGGGTTCAGGAAAAAACGTGCAAAACTTCAGGAAAGTATATTTACTTACTGCAAACCCAAAAGCAGAGGCGCTGTACCTCATAACGGAGACAGCTAAAAAGAAAGAAAATATTATTCAGAATATTTGAAAATAATGTCTCATGGATAATGTCTCATTTGTGTGCATATTAATACATATGATATGGCCTTTTAAACATCACTGAAAAACTTCCAAGATAATAAAATTAAAAATTTACTGCCCTTACAAAAATCTGAAATTAAAGAAAGTGGATGATAAAAAGATTTCTAAATTCCAACTGCAACAATTTCCTTTCCCCTATGTGTTTCCTTCAGAATCATCAACTTCCTAATAAACCTACTTATGTAGTTGCCAATCAAATTACTTCTGAAGTCTGAGAATTTAGGAACTGGAAGAGTGTCCTGGGAACTATGTTAAACTTTCAAAGGAAGATTGAAACTATCTAAACTCTTCTCATACAAGATACCTAATGATGGAATCTGATGTCCTCAGATCAGATGACCTCAGATCACTGCTGACATAATCAAAAATCTTTTGCCTAAAGTGTAAAATAGAAACCAACATGACTGCTTAGAAAAACAAATGATATTAAATAATAATGTTTATAAACATAAATGGCACAATTATAATTAAAACATTTTATCCATATTCAAAAATTGGGAGGCAAATCAATTAGGTGCCAGTTTTGCCTAATTCTGTTCGGTACCAAAGCAATGTCCAACTTCAAAAATTGTTTTCAGTTTGACACAATAAAGGCAAATATGCAAACAAAAGCCAAATTTAACAAGCTGTATGCACCCTTCAACAAAGAAGAAAACCCTACCTCTGAGTCAGGAAAGCTTTGAGATGGCTCACTCTGGGGCCCAGGTGTTTCAAGTGTGGAAACAGGCAAGGGCAGGAGGCACCACACTTAGCATCTATGTGGATATCTACTCAGCTGATCGCAGTGCCCTTTTCTGGGACTAGTCCTCATCCTATCCACAATACCCAGGAATAGCCCCAGAGAGTCATATTGTGCTATGTGCACATAGGGGTCACCTGGCCCAAATTGGACCAAATATAGTTCATTTCCTGGTTGGTAATTTGTGTAGGTAGAACTGAAACTTGTACCCCTGTTTACTACAAAGACCATGAGGCAAAAAGATGAGCAAGGGGCAGAAACACAGAGCGATGGGTAGAGAGAACCACTAGCTTCCTATCATTGTAGGTCTTCCCTGAAAGTCCTAAGTTAAAAGAGCACTTGAAAAGACAGTGACCAACACCAGCCTCTGAGAAGCTATTGGCAAGCCTCATTCAATTCTCGAGAGGCTGTGACCTAGTTTCCCACCCTTCCTCCTCATGGTCAAAGTGTAAATGCTTTTCCATACAATTAGGCTGGACTTACACCTCCAAAACTGCAGGCTCAGAAGTTTCAGTGGAAACCTCTTTCCCTGCTTCTTTTCTTTCCCCACCCCACAAAGACAAAGAGTCCTTAGAATGTTCACAAACAACATGAAGAGGTAGTTTTGGGGGCCTGCCCCATACTCATTCCTCATGCTGAGGGGAGCACCTTGATTCTCCTTTGGGGAATTGCACCTGCCTTAGCCTCAGACTAAGTGATATGGGAAGGAACGACATGATTCCCACCCTGCCATATGCCATTAACTTGTCCCATAACCAAAGTTAATGATTCAAATATGAGACAATCCAATTTGAGCCAAGGAGAATCCATCTCACAATTTTTGCTAAAAATATTAAGCAGATAGCTCTTTCCTAAGTGAAAGTTTTAGAAGTATGTGACAAAAACAGGAACTGTAGGAAGTGATCTTTGACATAAATGAGTAAAGATGGCCTCAGAAAGAAGCACAGAGGAAATGGGCATTGCAGATAAGAGACACACAAACTCTGATGACATCAACTCAGTCTCTCAAATTGGCCATGTCTGATATGTATCCCTATGTTCCTCAAATACATTTCTCAATAATTTTAAGTTGGTTAAGCCAATTTGAGCTAAGTTTCTATGACTTGCAGCCAAATAAATCTTAATACAATATATCTGGACCTGGTAATCCCTCATCCAAGAATTTTTAATGCCCGTTATGGTTTGTATTTAGATGTCCCCCCAAAGCCTCATACTTTCATGTGGATAGGCTCCTTAGAGTGGGGCTAAATCTAGAGTTTGTAACTGATTTATGGTCCACTGCTGGGATTAAGGGTATGAGAGTTATAGCTGCCCTAGGGCAAGTAGCCTGCTAACAATATAAGGAACAGAAAGAGGCTTGTTCATTCTCTCCCCTCCTTTCTGTCTCTGTCTCTATTACTCTTATTTGTTGCTTTTGCTGTCTTTCACCACAATGAACTATTGCCCCTCTGACATGTGTCACACTGCCTTGGAGCCAGTCAGTTGTGGACTGAAGCCTCTACAAACTGTGAGCTAAATAAATATTTCCCTTGTTGACTTTGGGTGTCAGATATTTTCTCTCAGCAATGAGAAAAGTAACTAAGACAATGCCTAAAAAACAAAAAGGCCTCTCTCCTCCCAATCCAGATGACCTCAGCAGCTGATGGGCACATTGGCCATCCCTCCCTCTCACCTGGATGACCTCAGCAGCCAGTGAGATCACTGGCCACCCTTTCCCTTCACCTAGACAACCTCAGCAGATGATGGAAGCATTGGCCACCCTCCCTCCCAACCAGACAACCCTGGCAGCCCATGGGAGCATCAGTGACTCCTTCCACCACCTGTAACACCTCAGTGGGCTGAAAGGAGCCTTGACAACCCCTCCCCACATCAAGTGGACCTCAGCAGGCTGGCAAGAGTGTGGTGAGTCCCCCTCTTAAACAGAAGACCTCGATGGGTCAGCAGGAGCCTAGGCAAACCATTCCCTACCTAGAGGATCTTGGCAGGCCAGCAAGACCATGGGTGAATTCTTCTTCCATACAGAACCCCAGGTAAGCTGGCAAGAGCACCTGCAAGGCCTCCCCCAACCCAGAGGAACCTGCAAGAAATCCAGTGACACAGTAGGGTCCCAGCTGGGCAGCACACCATAGACAGGTGGGTCTGGTGTTTAAAAAATATATCTTCTTTGATAATTCTTGAACTTCACATTGTCTGCAAAGAGAATAGCTATCCCTGATTTTTTTCTGGATTATTGTCACATGGAATATTGTTTACCATCCTTTGACTTTAGTCTGTGATTTTATTTTTGAGTTATATGTGCTTCCTGTATCTGCATATTGTTGGATCTTGTTTCTTGATCCATTCTGCCAACCAATTTCTTGTAATTGGTGAATTGAGGTTATTTATATTGATGGTTATAACTGATATGTATTGTCTTTTCTTCATCATGTTGTTTTCCTCTTGTTGATTCCCTGCTTTTCCCCTTTGTTTAATTACTTGCCTTGCTTGGTGGTTTCTTTCTGTTGTTTGAGAATTACTGTTTGTGGTCATTTTTATCTTTTAACATTTTTATCTTTATCTGGAATATTTTTCAATATTCTTGGTAGGATTGGTTTGGCGGACATGAATTTCTTCAGTTGGTCTTTGTCATGGAAGTATCTTATTTCTCCATGAATTTTGAAAGACAGTGTTGCAGGGTACATCAATATGGGTTGCAAGTTGTTTTCTTTCAGGGCTTGAAATACTTCACTCATCATGGCTCAATGAGGTGTGTTTTGAGAAGTCTACTGGGACTCTAATGGGCTTTCCTTGATAGGTTATCTGTTTCTTTTCTCTAACAACTTTTAATATTATGTTTTTATACTCAGTTTCTGGGACCTTGATTGTTATATAAATGGGTTTAGATTTATTTCAGTTATGGCTGTTTGAATTCCATGTGCCTTGCCTAACTATATATCAGATTCTTTTTCCATGCTTTGAAAATCTTCTGCTATTAGTTCTGCAAAAATTTTTTTATGTCATTTGTGTAGACTCCTGCTTTTTCATTGACACTAATCAGTTTTATATAGTTTTTCTTTGCATCGTTTGGAGCTTCTTTTATTTCTTGTTCACTAGCTGCGATCCTGTATTCAAGATCTGAAAACGTATCTTCAGTTTTGTTCAATTGGTTTTGCCAGCTTTCAATGGAATTTTTAATTTCCTAGATATCTCTTTGACTCTGTTTCATGCATTGTGATTCTTTCCTATATTGCTCATTCAAAGTTTCTGTCATTTTCCCATGATTCTGTACTTTTTTATTTGTATTCTCTAGCTATGCTGAGCAACTCCTTCATAAAGATTGTCATTTCTTGAACAACTACTTTGAAGAAAAAGAGACACTACAGTACCCAGTGCTGATTCCATAATGTCATGATGTGAAATCCAGCAATACTATCATTCTTTGTTCAAAGTGATTTTAGCTTGTTTTGTTTTGTTTTGTTTTGTTTTGTTTGAAGTTTAACACACATGACGATATGGACAGGTGTTTTGAAGAGAATGAAAGACACTAGGACAAGCCATTCTTGGCTTCCCTATTGTCTGGTCTTGAAGACCTGAAATGCCTTCCTCGTCCTGTTCAGATCGGTTCCATACTATGTTGTTTCACGTGAATTCCCTGTATGTGACAATATGGACAACTATTTGGAAGAAAACAAGAGTCAATATGATAGAGAGTGAATATCTCCGATTGTCTAGCTTTGAAATTTATGTCTCTTACATTGGTTTCTTGTGATCTGTTTTGTTCTGTTTTATTTTGTTTAATTTTACCCTTTTGATATAATTGCATGCATATTTATTTGAGTGTGTAAGATGGATGACCATATTGCTGTTTTTGTCAGATCATGGAACAGAACTGTTAACAGTCTCACTGTTTGAATGTCTACTTTATATGTTTTAACTTTGTAATTTGAACAACTATTTCCAAGATGTCAGTATGTAATTTGTCAAGTAATAATGTGGGGTT